>MU187596.1:2185-17061 GCA_016904865.1 Pissodes strobi | reverse complement strand
GGAGCTAACTAAAAACGATCCGTCGCCAACGCGATTCACGATCGAACCCGGAAATAGAGGTATGAAGGTACTAAAATCCAAATTGTCACAAGGGAAGGCAAAAATAATAAAACTGCGAGACAAATCGGGCAATCTTGCCACAGAAAAAGAAGATATAGCGAAAGTAGCAGAACAATTTTATACAGACCTCTACTCGACCACCCTTCCAAACCCAATCAAAGAAAAAAGACAAATTGTAAACATAGGCTCCGAGGAAATTCCAGAAATAAATCATAACGAACTAGAAATGGCCTTAAAACAAATGAAAAACAAAAAATGTCCAGGGGAAGACGGAATAACTAATGAAATCTTAAAAATAGCAGGGAGCGAGCTTTGGGAAGCAATAAGAACTCTACTTAATAAGTGTATCGAAGAACAAAGGGTACCCAAACATTGGCAAAGAAGCGAGGTAATCCTTCTCTTTAAAAAGGGTGACCAAGCTGATCTTGATAACTACAGACCAATAAGTCTGCTCTCGCACTTATACAAGCTCCTCACTAAGATTATAACAAACCGTCTAACTAATAAACTAGACTCCTACCAGCCAGTGGAGCAGGCCGGCTTCCGCAAAGGCTATAGCACGACCGACCATATACAAACTCTTCGTTTACTGATTGAAAAGGCAAACGAATACAACATCAATATCCACTTGTCGACTACAAGAAAGCTTTCGACTCAGTGGAACAATGGGCAATTACGCATTCCTTAGATAACGACTCTTGATATACAGAACTCCTCAAATCTACATACGAAACATCAGTAATAGTAGTTAAATTAGATGAAGACCTGAAAACGGAGGAAATAAAAGTAAAAAAAGGAGTAAGACAAGGCGATACCATCTCACCCAAATTATTTACGCTGGCGTTAGAAGACGTGTTCAAGGGTCTAAACTGGGAAGGGAACGGAATTAGAATTGACGGCGAATATCTCCACCACCTGAGTTTTGCGGACGACGTGGTTCTAATAAGCGAAGACCCAGCAGAGCTGAAGACTATGATCGAACAACTACACCATGCCTCTCAAAAAATAGGACTCGAGGTCAACATCACAAAAACAAAAATCCTCAGCACGCAAAACATTCAACTTTCAATCGGAGGGAAAGAGATCGAAAATGTAGACGAGTATATATACTTAGGGCATAAACTCAAAATTGATAAAGAAAATCAAAAAGCAGAAATACCGCGAAGAATAGGTCAAAGTTGGGCTGCATTCAAAAAACTAGGATTTATACTCAAGAACATGAATGTCTCTATGAACCTAAAAAGGAAAGTGTACGATAGCTGCATACTTCCAGTAAATACATACGGGCTGGAAACAATGAGCCTAACAAAAAACAGCGTACATCGTCTGCAATGCACGCAGCGAGCTATGGAAAGACAAATACTGGGGGTCAGTTTGAGAGATCATATGAGGAACGAAGAGATTAGAAGAAGAACCAGAATAACGAATATAACGGAGAGAATAGCCAGATCGAAGTGGCAATGGGCAGGACACGTGGCCAGGATAGATAGCAATAGATGGACATCTAGAGTATTGAAATGGAGACCCTGGGAAAATAAACGAAAATTGGGTAGGCCAATGAAGAGATGGGCTGACGATATTAAAACCGCAGTGGGAAGAAACTGGACACAGAAAGCGCAGGATAGAGATATCTGGAAGAGACTTGAAGAGACCTATCTCCAGCAGTGGAGAAACTACGGTTTATGAAGGAGAAGAAGAAGAACGGGAAACAGATTATTCCTAAACTAAGAAAGTTTTATCATTGAATCTTAAAATATATTATTTTACTGATGAATGAATTAATTGTATTTTTTTAAATTACATTTTCTTGAGGAAGTGGCACTTCCCCTACTTCCGCTGAATAGGCGCCACTGCGTCCCGCAATGAAACCAAATTGTTTATCCAATAATTGACCACGAAGGAAAGAAGTAAGGACAACACAAACAAACTTCTCAAACAATTTAGGAATTGTACCAAGAATACTGCTGGGCCTGTAGTTGTGAGCCTGCGAGCTGTCTCGAGCTTTAGGAATAGGTGTGATAAAACTTCACTTCCAATAGTTTAGAAAAATACCAGCAGTCAAAGACAAGTTGAAAATAATAAATAGAGGTCTCGCTAATAAAAAACCACACTGCCTCAGGAAAACTGGTGGTAAACCATCAGGCCCAGGACCCTTGCCTACATCCAATCTGGACAGCTCGGTATAAATCTCTGAAATTGATATTTTAACACTGGATAGTTGAAAATGGTTAAAAGTAAGATCATGAGGAACAATGCACTGCTGGTACATTTCTGAAAAATATTCCTCAAACAAGTTCACAATGACCTCACCTGAAGAGCAGGTAATACCATTGTAAGAAATCACACTGAAAATTGCAGAACTGCCCTTCCTGGAGCGCACAAGCTTCCAAAAGTTTTGCAAGTTGCTATTAAGGGAAAGCTCTGTAACATAAATATAATCATTATAGCACTGTCTCTTTATTTCATAAAAAATATTAATCATTTCATCAACAGATTTATTTAAGAATAAAAAGTCCCAGTTAAAGCTTGAAAGAAAAGTTGAAACCAAATTAAAATCTACTGAACTAAAGTCTCTACAAAAACTCTTCTAAATAATCTCACCACTCCCATGCCAAGACACTGCAAGTTTAAAAGATAAGGGTGGGTGGTATCTGTCAGGTGTCACAATAGCTGCCTCAGCTAAAGAGGTGTCCAGATTTTGGTCCTCACTGAAGATCAGGTCTAGCATAGAATTGGTTTCATTTCTAATAGTATTGACCTGGTATAAATTGTGAAAAGAGGACATAATTGAAATCGCTTCTGTGGCTTCCACTTTATTGGGTGATGCAGGTTGTACGGCAACAGCAACAGAACTGAGTCCTTCAACAGACCAGGCAGTTAAAATCACCAACAATGCAAAGCTTGCAGTGAGGAAGATCATCACATAGCCTGTCCAGAGATTCATAACATAATACTCTAAAGCTACCCTGGGAGGAAAATAGCCAATGCCCACAATAACTTGTTGCTCCCCGAGCCAACCAAGACAAACAGGTGTTCCACATGAGGGTTGGACTTAAGCAATGAAATCTTGATACTTTCATGGACACCTATAAGTATGCCACCACCCCTGGAGTAAACACTAGTCTCAACAGATCTGTCTTTTCAATACACATTGTAATCATATAAATGCAACTCGTTATCAGAGAAGTTGGTGGTTAACCAGGTCCCATTCAATACAATTACACCATATTGGGAGTAAGAAGCATTTATCAAAAGAGGGTCCAATTTGGTTCTAAGGCCCCCTAACACTTTGAAAATAAACTAGAAAGTCGTTAACAAATCCCGCTAGTTTTTTGGCACAATCTTGGGTACACCATTAACATATTTAATAACAAGATTTGGTTCCTCATTTTGTTGTCGGGCCTTTAATTAATTTTTTAAATTGTTTAAGTTTTGGCGCTGCTGAGTGGTTAAATAATTGTCTATAAAGACCTTCTGAGACCGATCAAGATTTCTTTTGCTTCTCAAAACCTTTCGAACATCCTCTGCATTGTGTAAAGTGACCCTAATTGATCTAAAACCATTTTTATTTTTCTTACCTATACGAGTGACACCTTTTAATAAATTTGAAATGAGAGATGTGACAGTCCTTTGGTCTTCTTGTTCTCCTTTTTCAGGAAAATTAAAAATAATGAAATTGCATGATCTTTTTTGTCGTTCCGTCATTTCATTTAGCACATCATTACTAGGCGTTAACTGATGAGGAATTCCAGGTTGAGTTGTTTGATTTCCTGTACCATCCTTGAGCAAATTAAGGTATGTTTTGATGTGATTAAGTGCCAAATCAAAATTAAGCCTTATTTATCTCCTTCAGGTTTTCCTTGAGTTCCCTAAACTCATTAACAAGTTCAAGTACTACATGGATTTTGGTTTTCACTTCAGTAACCTCATTTTCCAAAGCAGAAACACGAGTAGAAAGGCTAAAAATTTCTTTAAGCTTAAGTGTACATTCCTTACACATATATGGCATTACCCGATTAGATAATGTCAAGGTTCTAATTTCGGTTGAAGTAACTCCAGAACGTTTTTTGCACATAACATTTTTGCACTAGTCGCATGGGAATCCAAATGTATCTTGAGAGTTTTTTGGTTCCTTAAAGACACAACTTGTTTTGCACTTGAAACATGTGCCAGACATTTTGAGGTTAAAATAAACACACTATTAACAATTCAGGAAAATCAGGAGATTCACTCAAAAACTAATTCTACTCAATTAAATAATCTTACTATGAGTCCATTTGAGCAGCATTGGCATTCAATTTGCAGAAAATACATACAAAAATCCAATTTAATGGGGAGCAAAAAGTAAACAAACAACATTACATTAACCTTTATAACCTAAAGTTAACTGATTTCGAATTTTATACGTTTTCATTGTTTTTGCTCGATATCACGTCATTTTTAACGGTTTTATAAATACCATGACGTCACAGAGCAGCCATATTGATTTATTTAAATGGCCTGTGAAGCGCCATTTTTAAAACAAATGTCGACTTGTGACCCCTCGTTAGAAAGGATACTTAAAGGAGAAGAAAGTATATAGATTGATATCACTTCCGATTAGACCGGAAGCTGACACTTTAGATTTTTGCCCCCATTCTTAGTGGGCAACACTTTCGTGGCCACCCGGTATATATAATTTTTTATATACAGATTGAGACTGACAAAAAGTTTGAAATTATTTTTAAATTCATATGAAAAAACGGTTGGGGATATTTAAGTTTTAAGGTTTGAAATGCGTTATAAAAACAAATGAGCATCGAATAAAACAAATATAACGGCATTTATTTTAGGGATTCTTAAAAACGTGAGCAAAATTCAAGGCCAACTTGATAAATTAAACTGTGTTCGAAATATTAACGTTTGGCAACTGACATTTTTGACAAGTGATTGACGGTTGGATTTAAGGCGCAGTTCTTAATTTGTATTTTGAGACGTCCTGTATATATAAAAATATTTTTTGAATATGGAATATTCTTAAATAAATTCGACTTATTTACCAAAATGTCACGTTCTGCATATCTTTAATAATATCTAGACGTTTAGGCCTCCCTAGTATACAATGGCGCAGTCTGTAGGATGCATGAAACATTTTACGCATTCTCGTAGAAATCTGTTGAGATGATTGACGTATGGAGGTCATTCTGAGCCGTTTTGGATTTGGATAATATGGATGCACTTCGATAGAAAATAAGAGCTTTGAAGTGTTAATTTTTTTAGGAGAACGTTGCCAACTTAGCACCTTGTGTTTTTTTTTGAATATTCGAATTCTCCTCTAAATTCCCTTTGCAACGAGGGGTCACAAGCAGGCATTTATTTTAAAAATGGCTGCTCAAAACCCGTTTTAAAAAAATCAACATGAAAGCACTATGACGTCAAATTAATTAACTTTTACAAATTTTATATTTTGAACTTTATTCTTAATGCGATATGGCGTTTTGGATTTTTATTTGGTCGATTTCACGTCATTAACGTTTTTAAAAATGTCCTACACTTTGCTGATGTCACAGAGCAGCCATATTGATTTTTTTAAATGGCCTTTGAAGCGCCATTTTTGAAACAAATGTCGACTTGTGACCCATCGTTAGAAAGGAAACTTAAAGGGGAAAAATATAGAGATTGATATCCCTTCCTGTTGCGTCATGGAAAATTAAAAAAAATCAGAGCCGTGCTAAGGGATATATTTATTAAGAAACAAAAATGATATTAAAAGTAGATAAATATAAAGAAAAGTTTCTTGAAAGATGAAGGCGCCTTTGTCGAAAACGATTATAAGTATACGGACCGACATAATACATATAGGATGGTTCGAATTAATTAATATGTACAGGGTGATCCCAGTAAGCACCTTGTTACTGACTGTTTATGTGATGCGTGGTGGCTCAATTTGATTCAATATCCAGGGCAAGTGCTTCAAAAAGCTTTTTCCATTTGTTGTCGACTGTTTGGTCCTCTCTGTATATAGATTTAGATAGACTAGAATTCCTTGTATAATTAATAGACAAATATATAAAAACGTTTTCTTGAAGTTCGAACGATTTACGATTCTCTGAACCTGATTTTATCGATTTCGGATGTTTGAGCCTGAAATTGAAAAATACACCAAAATGTGTTTGGCACCTACGTTAGTAAATACAAAAAATGGTCGTAATAACCTCGTAACCGCCAATAAAATTACTACGAATTCTAGCACAAATCACTAGAGTCGCAAATAGGAAATTATCAAATTACTAATAATATTTATTATCGATGTAATATCCAATAAAATCGGCAAAAACCGCTGCTTATCGTTTGAAAAATGACCTAATTCTCCGATCCTTACCATTTTCTTATCTTCATATCGCTTTAAATGACGCTGACTTTATCCAAATGAGCGTTAGCTAAGCGTCACTCGGGGCGCGTGAGGGCTACGTTCCATTTCCTGCCTAGGAAAAAGTGAGCATCCTAACTGTTTATCTCTTTCGCTTGGCTGAAGTCGAACGAGCGTTACATACCGGAGCGTGACGACACAGTTTCATTCACCGTTAGTTTATCTTAGAAACCGGTTCCATTTCGATAAACTGAATTCTGGATTTTGAGACATAAAAGACACATTAAGATAAATAATAATTATTTTGTCTTGAACCATCAAGGGTGCTCGGCAGGGTTTTTGAAGACAAATTGGCAACGCTGTGTGCTCCAGAAACCTGTATTTCAGTAAAGCCTCGTCAGTCGGTTATTCTTTGGGAAAAATTAAAAATTAGAAGCAAAAAATAAAAAGAAAGAAAACATTTACAAAACAAAAAGGGAAAGGGGGAAATGAAATATAAGGAAATAAAGATTCAATAAAAATATATATAAATAAAATTAAAACATTTAAACACAGTTATTTGCGACGTAATTGGTCTACACCAGTAGTAAGTGAAGCCTCGTCAATAGGTTGCTCTCTGAGAAAAACAAAAAATAAGGGACGACGTAAAATAAACAAAGAAAATAATTACAACATAAAAAAAATATAGAATAAAAAAGAGATAAGAGAAATTAAAAAAGGTAGAAATGATTATAAAATATATAAATTGAAAATATTTATTCTAATTTACGTGCAAGCTAGTTAATTAATTATTATTTGTTTTAACGATGAACCAGTGGCTTCAAAAAAAGCGGTTTAAAAAGGCTATCACTCAGTGATAGACTGAGCTTTTAAGACAAACTGGCAACCCTGTAGGCTTCACACCGATCTTTTGATAAAGCCTCGTTCCCGATTATTGTTTGGGAAAAACAAAAAATGAAAAGATAAAACAAAAAACAACAAAAAACTGCACAGTAAACAAGAGGAAAGGGAGAAATGAAATATAAAGAAATAAAGATAAAATAAAGAAATATATAAAATGAAAACATTAAAACGCATTTACTTTAAAAGTTATTTATTAATTATTGTACCAAATACTAGTAGCTGTAAAAATAGTTTTAAAATATAAGACACTCCCTAAAAGCTTAAAACGAATAATCATTCAGTAATGGTGACTCTTGTTTCGGTGCCGTACGGAACAAGACCTGTTAAAGATTTCACAGGTAAATTGAGATCTGCGAGCTTCTAACCTCTCGAATTCCCGGTATTTAACAGCATATTTAGCTAGTTTACTAATTGTTACTTCTGTACTGATACAGAGTAGCAATTAGGGTCGTTGCACCACCGAATTTTTTAGCATTTCCGGGGCGGAACCCGGAACAAACCTTGAAATGATGTCTTGCGAGACTGACGACGACGTCTCAGTCATATCTATGGACTCAGATTCAGGGAATACCCTAAATGAGTCCCGTATACAATTTTATATGGCAAAACTGAGAAAACACCCTAAATGCGGCTTGTGTATTGGAAGTATACCGCTTCTAACGAGCGCAAATACGGATTCAAAACTCGACTTCAAGACGGCAATTGACACGATCAAAACCCACCTAACAAGAGACCATAAGGCCGTTTTCAAAAGGCCGGCTACGGTGCAGCCCAGAATCGATTGTGGACTCAAAAAACCTGCAATCAAAGATAATGCCAAACTTACAGGCTCTGATACGTCCCCAAATACTAAGAAACAAAAGTTAGGGAACGCGACGCCAAGCGAGCCACCTAAAGAAATAGAACAAAAAAGGGACATGCAAAACACTATCACAGATAAAGTGCCTAGCGACAACGATTCGGCCGTGCTTGTGCAGTTCGAATCTGCGCACCTTCAAACAAAGGAGCCCGATAAGGTACTTTTCAAGACGCCCTACAAGACGATCCCCTTTAAGAAAGGCATTCGTACGGTACATCTAGATGTAGGGGGTGAACCTGTACCCACCAGAAACAGATTCGAGGCTTTAACAGACTCGGAACCGGACGATAACGATGACAGAAGTAGCGTAACTTCTTCGCAAGCCTCCACCGCACGTAAAGTGCACAAAAAGACAAAGAACAACCCTGTAAAGCCCCCCAAAACTACACCGAAAGCCCCTCAAAAGAAGAAACCGTCCTAACCCCCGCCTATCGTGATCAAAGGCGGTGCACAGGACCACAAGGTAATTAGACAGACCTTACACGATATGCATGTAGTAGATTACAACTTAAAGTACACTAAAAATTCGGTGATTATCTACTGCACGCAGAATAAGGATTGGGCGAACTTAAAACGATTATTCGAACGTGAAAGCATTGAGTTTCACTCCTAATCGGAAGCAAATCAGAAAACTCATGCGTTTGTATTAAGAGGGCTAGACGGTGGCTTCAAGACGGAAGAAATTCGCAACTTACTCGCCGAAGAACACGGCCTTACGGTCAAAGCAGCGTACGAGATGAAAAAGACTCGTGTTCCACTGTATCTAGTAGTGCTAGATGCTACAATCACTTTACGCAAACTAAACCAGGATTGTAGGCTCCTTTCCCATGTGCGCATTTCATGGGAAAATCGCCGAGCTACGAAAACAGTCATGCAGTGCAAGAGATGCCAAGGACACGGGCACTCAATGACGTACTGTCAAAGGAAATGGGCTTGCTCTAAGTGTGCAGGTCCACATCAAATCACTGAGTGCACTAGCAGCATTGTGAAATGTGCAAACTGCTACGGCGAACACAGGGCCATAAGCATATTATGCCCTGTGTATATTTTTAAGATACAACAAACACAGCCTGCCAACCCCCAGACAAAGCAGGAATACTGGCCTGCACCTCCCCCCAGCAACCCTGCGTGGCAAGGGAACTAAGAATCCAGTACGACAGAAGAAGCTGCAAGGCAATTCCAACAGCAATTTCCCGCCCTCCGGAAAAGAGGACAGACCCAACAAAGCGCTCCTAAAAATACACAGGTTAGTCTTAATCAGGGTCAAGTCGATGCTAATAAAAACGTAAATATTAATCCTCAAATAAAGCCTCAAACATTAGATACAAATCACATTATAAATAACATGAATAATTTGCAAAGTGCCGTAAACCGTATAAACAGCCTCGTTAATTTCAATGAATTGTTGCGAGCGTTAAATGATTATGCAAACTTATTAGAGTCCTGCCAAGGGAACAAATTTGAAGTCTTACAGTCCTCAATGAAGTTCTTTACTGAGGACTTCAATGGCTATAACATATAGTTCACACAATGTCCATTAACGTTCTTTGTTGGAATTGTAATGGCATTCGCTCCAAACTCGGAGAATTTAAAAATTTCATTTATAATAATCCCAACTTTCATATAATATTTTTACTTGAAACTAACATTGATGCTAGTTTCAGGTTGAAATTTTACGATAGACAAGTCCTGCGATTTGATAGGCCCGATCGACGCGGAGGAGGCGTGGCCTGTCTGATTCGCAGGTCAGTCCGTTATAAGCAGGTCCTGGGCCTGAGGACCGTCATTGAGCACGTAGCTCTCGAGCTTGACGGTGGCCTGCGGATAGTCGGAGCATATTCACCTCCGGGTCTCCGCCTCCAGGAAGAAGATGTTCTAGCTCTGCTGCCTGCTGGCAGGAAGACGCTCCTGTTGGGGGATATCAACGCAAAGCACGCAAATTGGCGTGGTTTTACCAACAGGAGTGGACGCTTGCTACATAGGTTAGTAGAACAAAACATTGACTTAGTCTATCATCAAACTCCCAATCCCACACACTATCCTGGTAACCGATTCAATCCATCGTTCCTGGATATTGCTATTACTCGAGGAATAACTAACGCTTCAGAGCTGAATGAGCTCAGCTCGGACCATCTCCCAATCAAGATTAGCCTACGTTCTAGGCTTCAAGTAGTGCAGGAAACCATCCTGTCCTATAGGAATCTTGATTGGAGGGAGTTCCGAGTGAGGCTTAGCCAAACAACAGTTATTCCAAGACAAATAGACTCTATCCCAGAACTTGAGAGCGAGGTGCAAGCTCTAGTCACAAACATCCAGCGCGTCAGAGACGCAATTTGCCCTACTGTCATTAAACGTCCGTTTACTGACACACTTCCAAATCACATAACAACCCTAATCACATCCCGTAACCGTATTCGGCGTAGGTGGCAACGAGCAAGGGTCGCCATAGACCGAGAACAGTTTATAGCAATGACCGGGGAGATAAAGGCACTCATTGCAGCCTACAGGAATGAGAAATGGATGGAATATGTCAATTCCATAAACCGTCATGATGGCTCGCTGTGGAAGCTGGCCAGGCGCGTTCGCGGAGGCCCCGCCGATTTTCCTGGAATTCTGCATCACGGTGATCTAATAACGGATAACGTCGGGAAAGCAGAGGCCTTCGCTGATTACCTGGAGGGCATCTTTAGCGAGACACCAAATACGACTCCATTTCACGACACTGTAGATGCTGCAGTGGAAAACTTCATCTCCACAAAGTATCCTATCGCCCCGGAAGTGCTAAGTAAACTCTTAATAACTCCACTGGACATCAAGAGAGTTCTTGCCCGCCTACCCGGAAACAAAGCCCCTGGTCCTGACGGCATTCCGTATATTCTTCTCAAGAATAGGCCGAATAAAGCCGTCATCCACTTTATGCACATTATAAATGCTATTTTACGCCTCCAACATTTTCCGCTACCCTGGAAGAAAGCGGTGATAATACTGTTTCCTAAACCGGGCAAAGATGCGAGGCTCACAGCCTCATATCGACCAATTTCCTTGCTCGATACATTGGGCAAAGTCACTGAGAAGCTCGTAATGTCGAGAATGAATAATGTCGTTGAAAATCTGAGGATGTTGCCCCATGAACAGTTCGGCTTTCGCCGCGGCCACAGCACCACTATGCTCGCGGCGAAAGTCGCGCAAGACACGTTCAATGGCTTCAATGAAAGCAAGGCAACGGCATTGTTACTTCTCGATATAGAGAAAGCATTCGACAAGGTATGGCACAATGGGCTTATATACAAGTTTTTTGCTACTCATGGAATGCCACTACATATAGCATTCCTCATTGCGTCGTACCTTGCGAATCGCTCATTCTCAGTTCGTGTTCACAGCGATTTATCAGGTCCAAGGCGCATCAAGGCCGGTGTGCCCCAAGGAACAGTACTATCGCCGCAAATATTCAGTCATTTTATAGCTGACTTTCCATCACACCCCTCAACTTCCTTTGCCCTGTACGCTGATGACACTGTGATCTATTCACAATCGTCAGACGTATAGGTTGCAAAGCAAAATCTCACTCAACCTTCTAGCTCCCGATTATAGGGACTGGAAAATTTCCTTAAATGCGGCAAAGACAGAGTTAGGTATTTTGACACGCAAACGTAATGTTGACTTAGCGCCAATAGTAGTTGGCAACACGACGATCACGCCGAAAGACCCATTCAAATACCTAGGGATAGTCTTTGACCGCAAACTCCTCTTCTCCAAGCACGTCGCGGCTATAAGGGCTAAAAATATCGCAACGCAAAAGACTCTAAATCCACTCGTCCGGACCAGATCTTACATTAGCCCGACTAACAAACTCACGATTTACAAGACAATCATCAGACCGACTCTTCTCTACGGGGCGCCTGTCTGGTGCTCGGTAGCAAAGACTTACCTAAAGCACATACAAACTATACAAAACAGATACCTGCGAGCGGCTTTCTCCCTGACACTATGGGACAGAGTGCGTGTTGCAGAACTCCACAACATGGCGAATATAGAATATATCGACCAGCATATTAATAAACTTGCATGCATGTTTTATAAATATGGTATCAGGGGGTCAGAACTGACCGCAGGTATAGCAAACATACGATACAACCAACTTCAGCGACCTAAACATGGACCATTATACAGACACACAGACCTATTCTATCAAGAATTACGACCGCCATAAATGGCAAACATGCAACCAAAAGCATCATTAACATTAAGTATGAAATAACAAACATACATAACACATGAATACGAACAAAGACTGAGTAGACATACAAACGCAACATAACAACCAGCACAAATAAACGTTCGTAAATTTCGATCATCATAAGCGGTGTAATTCGATCGAATTCAACGCCGATGATCGAGTTTACGAAAAATAAAAACCGATGCAACAAGACAGACACGGGGAGGAGCCACCAGACCTAGTCGGTTTTGTGGGCGGAGTCTCCCCATGCCTACTTATATCAACAAGACAGACCGACTGACATCACTTACGCCACAGCTACGAAGCCGCACGTGCCTCCCTCCCATGCAACCTCTACGTGTTCCGAGCGACTAACTATATGTTGTAACCAGCCCTTAGGGCACCCATGTATACGTCGTATGTATGGTATATGCGACGATATGCATACTTCAGCTGGCAATTATGCCAATCACCTGTATATATGTATATATTGTATATATTTGTATATATAAACGTTACATGTTTGTGCCTGAGTAAATTTTGAAGCAGGTTTTTTTTGCAACACTTTTTCCTGCGTAACTAACTAAGCTTGACCCACACAGCAAATAACTAAATCTGAGCAATACAACCTTATAGGCAACGTAAAATTCAACTCAGTTGAAGGGAATATACCCATGTAACTGTATATAACTTGACCGCTGATTTGACTAATCAATAGAAGGGCCGACATCAGCCCATAAGACGCAGATGTTTGGTACGCGAGTGCATTCGCGCAAGTGAAAAGTGCGAAGCGAGTTCGTGAAACGAAGACATCTATCTTATATTATATAAAGATTAGTCACTAACATGTTCAATTTTGAATAAAGATTATATTGATTGATTGATTGATTCAGTAATGGAGGATCAAAAACGCTCGGCCGGGCTTTAAGGCGAACTGGCAACGCTGCTATACGCATCGAATAATATCTCCCTACCGGTCTATAGCCTCATCTCCGTCATTCGTTGGAAAAAATTAAAAATTAAAAACAAAAAAGAGGAAAGAAAGCATATAAAAAACAAAAAATTACAGAATGAAATGAAAAAATTATTATAAAATATAAATTGACTTGTAGGGTAATTCATTAATTTTGTGTTTAATCTAGAAACGTAACGAAATGCAAATTAAAAAAAAAAAAAAACGTTTTAAAACATTTATAAAAGACGCAGACGCTAAAAAGGCTTAAGATGAATAATCATTCAGTGATGGACGATGATAAGCGCTCCGATGTGCTTTTAAGGCACACTGGCAACGCTGTACGATTGTAAAATTATTTCCCCACTAGTTTTTTCATAAAGCCAACCACGTCCGGCGATTATTTTTTAGGAATAATTAAAAATGAAAATCAGAAAATAAAAAGAAAGAAAATATTTACAAAAGAAAAATAGAGAATAAAAAAGGGAAAAGGAAGAAATTGAAAACAATTAAGAAATTAATATAAAATATAAAAATATATAAAATAAAAACATGTAAACGTATAATTCACTAATTATTTGTTAAGACTAGAAACGTAACCAAATACCAGTGGCTTTGAAAAATAAAACGTTTTAAAACTTTTATAAAAGACACTCACGCTAAAAAGGCTTAATATGAACAAACATTCAGTGACGGATGATCAAGGGCGCTCCGCTGGGCTTTTAAGGCACAGTGGCAACGCTGTGCGCTTCTAAAATTGTCTCCCCACTAGTTTTTTGATAAAACCTCGTCTCCGGATAGTTTTTGGAAAATTTTCCGCTCCATGAAGTGAAAAATGTTTTTCCAGACACACTTTTTTGAAGTCGCTGTCAATTTTTTTAAGTTAAGAGGTTTTGCTTTGTTTTCTTTAATACGGGCCTAGATTTTTATAAATATTTCTTAACAGCTCTCGCGCCGATGCAAGGTCCTTTATTTTCAAAAATAGGCCCAATGACTTAGGGCTCATTTTCAGCTAAAATTATCTTAAAAAGCCGATGCAATAGTCAAAAATGGGATATTTACAATTATAACAGAAAATAGATTAACTTCCTTATTTTTGAAAATAGACTCATTGACTTTGGGCTCATTTTCAGCTGAAATTGGCTTAAAAATCCGATGGAATGGTCAAAGGTGGGATATTTACAAGTATAACAGAAAATAGAACAACTTCCTTATTTTTGAAAATAGACTAATTGACTTTGGGCTCATTTGCAGCCGAAATTTGCTTAAAAGTCAGATGCAATAGTTAAATATGAGATATTTACAATTATAATGGAGAAAACAGGAACTTCCTTATTTTCAAAATTAGGTCCATTGACTTTGGGCTCATTTTCAGCTATAATCGTCTTAAAAAGCCAGTGAAATAATCAAAAGTGAGATATTAACGATTATAACAGAGAAAACAACAACTTCTTTATTTTCAAGCATGGACCCATTGACTTTGGGCTCATTTTCAGCTGAAATTGGCTTTAAAATCCGATGCAATGGTCAAATATAA
>MU187595.1:30800-72297 GCA_016904865.1 Pissodes strobi | reverse complement strand
TTTTTCCAAAGTTGGGTTAGTTACTAGCCTAGGTTCACTTTTCCTAGTGTTAGACGAGTAGAAGAGGAACCGTTTTGTTTGTTTTTACCCTGTAGCATCATCCATCCAGTAGGATATTTCTCACTTCTCCCATTTATTGATCTCTCCCATTAATCGGCCTTTCCTGATTAGTGATAGAATACTGTATTTGTACATTCTCTAACCAGATAATCGGCCATTGCATGTTTAATTCCCTCAGGTCTCATAACCCCCTCAGAGTAACCAGTTGATTGTGAGACGGACAACAGTCAGATTCTCCTTAGCCTATGCAATGCGCAGACAACCAAATCGTTTGTTTCCTGTATGATAAATTATCTTAAGCTTTAGGTCATAAGCTTTGCCAAAAATGTGGCATGCTCTTGGTGTTACTGAAGCTTTTACAGAAAACAAGTTTGGTCTGTATTTCAAGTAAGGATAACTTCTAGATATTTTACTTCAGTAAAATAAATAATTTGTATACCGTTTAATATGTGAGATTTAAGATCTATCTTCTTTTTTAAGAAAAGAACAATAACATTCTTGTTCCAATTGATGTATGTTTTAGTGTCATCATTATGTGTTCTTTATTATGATGATCAGAATATCCCTGTATTTTGTTGTCTTCATTTGATAACCTCACAAGGAGACCACCCAGTACACCAAAACATAGCACAATGGTGATGTAATTGTACCTTACGGACAGTTCCTGGTTGTCCTGGCTAATGCCAGGGTGGTAATTCACAGGATTAATCGCACACTATTTTTAAAGAAAACTTGTGAAAATATTTGCCCAATTATATTTCCACACTATTGTAGTAGAATGTGGATTTCTTACTTATTAACGAGCTATAACTAACATTAATATATTGGATATATTCTGTCAGGTTATGTTATTGTTTACATATAATAAGTTTAAAATTTTCTAAGTCGTTTTTTCCTGGTTTTTCTTAAAGAATCAAAATAAATATTGTTATGGGCTTATCATGGAAGAGCTGGATTGTACTTGCAATTATTTGGCGCCAATATTTTGTTGACACTTTTTACATCATAACCAAGGATTAATAAATCTTTGATCACAACTACGTTCTGGAATACAGTTTATTTCATAAGTGTTTCATGAACAGTTTGTGGAGTTGTTTGCCGTTTAGTGCGTGTTTTAATAAATATTTTGAAGTTTTTTTTTAGCTAGTAATATTGTTTGTTTATTTTTTTTGGGGTGCGGATCTCGTGATATGGAGCCTAAGTTTAAACTTAAATGTTGCATTAATAGCCAGTTTGGCAATTTTTTTTGTGTGGTATGTTCTAATGTTTATCACCTTAGTTGTCTTGAGAAGGTGAAGGGGCATGTTAATATTGATGGACACAGGATTTTCTGTTCCCAAAGCTGTACAGATTTGAAACTGGACAGAGATAACCCCTTTTGGAATATTTATAATGAGATTGACAAGCTTAAATTAAAAAATCTTAATCTTACAAGGGAAATCTCTCAAAAAACAAAGGAGTTAAGTCTGAGAAATGATATCATTGAGACTTTGGAGATTGACAAATCTGACTTGATTGCTTCATATGAGGAGAAGTTAAGCCAGAAAGTTCATGACATAGCAGGATTATTAAACATCGAAGATACACCCAAGATATTGAAAGTGAGTTTTTGGAGGCAGATAGAGAGCTTGTAGGAAAGTTGAATGAGAGGAGTTCTGAATTAGCATCACTTTGTGAGGAACGGATAAAACTGCTGTCTCGAATTTCTTCACTCGAGGAACTTCTGGAATCTAAAAACAATGAGTCTAAAAAGCTGCAGGGTAATCTGGATGATTTAAATTCAATAAGTCGTGACATGGTAGCTACTATAAGGACGCTTGAAAATGATAATAAGTCTCATGCAGATGAAATTGGCAGATTGATATTGCTTACTGAGAGCTTGGAACACAATTCAAATGGCGACTGCCTAATGACTGACTCGGTATTTCTTGATGACTCTCTTCCACTGAATGAGCCTTCTCCTTTAAATCAGGTTTCTGTAGCTTTGCAAGGGCAGGCTCTTTCGAGTGGGGTAGCCACTGGAAAGCTTGCATCTAAGCTGCAAGCTAGTTTTACAAAAAAAGAAAATTTTAATCTATGCACTGGAATAGTGCTAGAGGTCATTCTTCTTACCTGGCTGAACTTTTGGGAAGTGAATATAATGTGCAAGGTAATATTACAAACAGAGAGATCCTTAGGGAGAACCTTTTTCCAGTTGTAAGTGACTTTTCTAATAATGATGTTATTATATTGTATTTAAGTGTAGGTTTGAACGTCCCAAATTATTTTGAAATTCGTAAGCTTTTATCATTTGGAAAATTTACTAATTTAATAATCTGTTTAAAATGTAATTTTGAGTATTTTTCTAAAAGCTCTTACAATCAGCTTGCCAAATTTATCAATAATTTTGTGATTAATAGAAATCTGTCTGTAAGAAAAATTGAAAATTGTTTTGAAAAAATAAGATACAGGCATTCATTAAGATCAATGTGTGAATTGCTTAAATTTTATGTTATCTCCACTAATATTTAAAAAAATAAAATAATTCTAAAAAGTATCCCCTTGATAAATTTAAAAAATAGCCATTTTAATTGAAATGTTTTGGTAAACGATGTTATAGGTATTGTTAATAACCATTTTCCGTTTTCTAAGAATAATAATACTGACACTGTTAACGTAAATTTTCTTGTCAGCAGAGCTCTAGGCGGAAAAACTTAAAAGAACCAATAAAAATTTGTCATCAAAATATACAATGCCTTTCACATAAAAGCACTGAATTAGATATTGCTCTATCAAATGAAAATTGTTGTGATTTCGTTTTAGTGTCGGAGCACTGGCAGCAGGCTCAACAGTTGCAAGAAATTAGGTTAAGTAATTTTAGTTTATGTAATAGTTTTTGTAGAGATTCTTTTAAACATGGCGGTGTAGCCATTTATAAGAATGATAGTTTTGATGAGCATTTTAAAGCTTTAAGTGTTAGTCAGTTTTGTGTTGAGAAAGTTTTAGAGTGTGCAGGTGTTTTGATTAATAGTTGTAAATTAATGATATTTGTTATATATAGAGCGCCTAGTGGAGATTTTAATCAATTCCTTGCTAGGTTAAACACCCTGCTTGATAAAACTATTTTACCTAATTACTCTGTGATAATATGTGGTGATTTTAATGTTAATTTTCTTATCCCTAGTCTTAATCTATCTATGTTAATTGACTTGTTGAGTATTTTTTATCTGACTTATGTCATTAGGGAGATAACTAGAGTGACAACAAACTCAGTTTCTTGTATTGACAATTTTATTATTTCAAATCTACAGTCTTATGAAGCATTTGTCGCAGATTTGCATCTATCGGATAATTTTTCTCAATTTTTATATATTGACATTCAAAGGACAAATAAGGTGGCAAATACTTGCTCTTTTTGTTATAGACGAGTTTTTTCAAACGATAATTTCACAACATTTTTGTCTCTGCTAGATGTTGTAACATGGGATAGTGTGTATGTCCAAATGCTGCTCTGAATTGTTTTTTGAATGTTTTCTGTTATTGTTGTGAGACTTGTTTTCCATTGATAAAGGTTAGGTTAAATATTAATAAAACTAAAAAACAATAAACAATACACTTAATTCTGAATTAAACGAATTAAAAGAACAGGTTTCCCTCTATAACGAAATTTGTAGGCATGACTCTAGTTATAAGCCTTTGTGTAAGTATTTAACCAACATATATAGAAATAAATTAAAGATGCATATAAAAGAACAAAATGATAAAAAAATTATGAAAGCTGAACACAAATCAAAACCTATGTGGCAATTGATCCATAAACCGCAAAAAAAAAACAGTAAGAAAAACGCTGTTGTAGAAATATATGAAAACTGTAACTAAAAGGTATTTAATTATTTTAATTAATTACTTTGTAACTGATTAGTGTTACCCACTTTGTGATGAATTTCTAGCTCAGTCGTACTTATAACTTATTATTTGGCTCATTCACCAATTTGTAAGAATAGAGCAAAAGTTAATTTATTTAGTTTATTTGAAGGCGTGGATTGAACGATTTCCTTTGGTGATTTAAAATTTATATGGCGCCACTTACGATAAATCAAAAAAGGTAAATTAAAAACAACTATATATTAACTATATGGTTAAATTACAACTTATGGTACCATGTGCACTGCAGTTATGAACATAAGATGAAAATTGATTTAAAATTAGATTACAAATGCAATCAAATACAATAATTGATTACTGGAATTTAGTTAACAAAAATGGTAAAAATGAGAATTGACTTAAAATTAGATTACAAATGCAATCAAATGCAATTGATCACTGAGAATTTGATTTACCAAAACGATGAAATTGAAATTAGCTTTGGTGTTTGACAAATTTAAAATAAATAAAATCTAGGTCTTTGCAATTCTTTCATATAAGCAACGCGTTACCTACGTTCCCAACTGTTCTTGTATTATCCGCAAACCACGTGATCGTTTGGGACCTCCTCTGGAAACTTCAACTGCCTGTACCTAAGCTTGCTAGCTATAGGCGTGTCCAGGGCTTACCAGTCATTCCAGGAATGGTTCCCAGTTGTCTGCACGTGCCTGCTATCGGATCGACTGTCACCACAATGATCTGCGTGACTGTTGTCTTGTAGGAACGTTGAACGTTTACATGAAAAAAAAAATGGGTGTCTTAGACCGGTGTACACTGCTAATTATAATTATACAAAAGAGTATCCTATGGACCTCAGTTTGATATACAAGGTTTTAACCAACAACTTAAAAATTCACTGGTTACATAATCAGAACTTAATTATAGATAATTATGATTAAAAGACACTATGAATAATTACTGCTACTCAAGGTATTTCGTTTCTTTAATTAGATATATGAAATTCAAAGGAAATGATGATTTAAATTAGATATTTAAAAGAAAATTATGGAACTTGTCCAACAGTGGCTCTCGGCAACTTCAAATAGAAAATCACTAGACTTTAATAAAAAAAAAAGGAAGAACGAGGTATAACCTCTCTTAAACAAGTCGAATAAACTCCAAATAGTTACTTAATTTATTAAGATGGCCCTTGGCACATAAACAATAATTGGTCGTAAATTACGTCTCAATTAATCAAAGATAAAGATAAGGTAATTACTATCTCGCTTTGAGATAGGAACTATGTCTATAGATAAAGAAAAATTCAACCAGGTAATTTTACACGTGCTTAACCTCTTTAATAAGCAAATCAATACAGATACATCATGGGTCAAACGTTGACACGATAAGCAATAATAATTATAGTTTAAAGCAACAAATAATCTGAAAAAGTAATGAAATAAGTCTGAAAATTTGCTATAGCTAACAATATTGCTACGAAAAAACCCAGAGAAATTCTACTACAAATTCAATTTACTACCTTCTACAGGAAAAGATAAAATCTGCTCTGCGAATTCTCCCAACAATATCCTCATATCTAAATGAAAATATCTAAATAATGTGTGTGACCGTTTAAAACGATGAAATAATTCCGCTCTCGACAAATTTGGATTAAACCATTATCAAATTACACGAATTTGATCAATAAGAAACGCAACTATTCACCAAAAAAATCGGTATTTAACCTTAAGGTCACCAAAAAAATTTAGAATTGTTGAAATCGCAATTACTTAAAAATGCAATACAAAAGCCAAATATATCTAACTGATTTGGAAACAATTTTTAATTATATATTTAAAGTATGAAAGGATTATTGAAAAATATGCAGAATGAATAAGATATTTTAAGATCAAAAATTACTACGACTCACCGTGCCGACGTTTTAACACCAGATGACGAAATTTCTCAAAACTGTATATTCCACCCATTTAAAATTCAACGTTTTTTTTTTCATTGGCCAGTTCAAAACACGTGACAACCGTTGTAAGAAACACGGCGTCAAGCTAAGCAAGCATTCAAGCATTGGCTAACATTGAAAACCATTGACAAATAGGTAGAATAAATGGAGCGGAATAGACAAATATTTCATAACATTATATTTAACATATATTCCGTTACAAAGATATTTATACCCACAGTTTAAAAGTGCTTGCCATAAACTGAGAAGACTTCTTATTGTAAAAGACCAACATTTAATAATCTTGACCATTTTTGTTTATTACCTTTAAATATAGCAAAAAATCCAAAGCTTCATTTAAAAACTCTAACTGTGAATCAGATCTGTCAATACATTCTTAAATTTATAAGAATTATTTAATGATAAGGAGTTCAAGATATCAAAAAGATTATTAATTTTTTCTACAATTTCAATTGTTGCAAAATCTTCATTTGGAAGTGCACCCAAACTGGGAATTGAGTGGCTCAAAAGTTGAGCGGCATAACTCACTCTCATTTTTTTCAAAACTTATGGGATTAAGGTCAGAATTAGTGAGTTCGGATGCACACCTGTAGAACTACTTTTTATCACATTATTTAATAAATGACCAAGGCGTTTTTCTGCCTTGAAAGTAAAAGGTGTGCTGCCTTAAGTTAGTGCGGGTGGCCTTAATTAAATGACATGGGTCCAAAATATAGAACATATTCTCACCTCCTACCTGAAACTCTGTATTTTCAGGTGTAACTCCTAGACATTTAGTCAAATCAATAAAATTCGAGCCCATGTCACTTAATATGCCTTCTGCTTTTAAATATATATCATTTAAATTTAAAATACAATCTTCAAAAATAGTACGAAGTTTATCACCATTTGGTTGAGTGCCTACAATCGATACAAAGGATGCAGTGTTTATCCTTATCAGTCATTGTCTTTATTTTAATTTCAAGGGCCTTATATACTTATTTATTGTGTAGTCGTGGTTGACATTGCATCTTTTCAGCATATATAGTCGATGAAAGGTGAGGAGGTAGAACACGATTATCTATTCTTAAGTTCATTGGTAAAATATCATCCAAATTCACCCATTTTGTTTCTTCATCTTTTGAAATACTAGGACCTGAAAGTGATAATGAGAATGAAGGTATTATTGATACAGTATTAACAACAAGCATAAGACTATTTAATTGCAGTCAAATAATATCATGTTAGACCCAATAAAGTGTCTGACAAATTTCAATTAGTACAACTCAGATAAAAACTGGAGACCCAATAAAGTGTCTGACAAATTTCAATTAGTACAACTCAGATAAAAACTGGAACTATTTATGTGACCAGTAGGTACTTTCTATTGGGTACATGACTCATAAAACCAGGTAGTGTTTCTACTACATATTGTTAATTGAATTAATGTGATTATAGGATGAGGTGAAATATCTGAATTTTGACTACCTATCAGGGTAATTACTGTTTTGTAACTCACTTGTAACTAATAAATTCAACCAATAAAATTATTCTACTCATGGAATTCAAAATGCTGTTGCTAAATTCAGTCATAATGATTAGACAAACAAAATAGCTGTAGCAGTTTGTGCCATTAGAAGCAATACTAATACTGTAATTTTTTATAATCAATGAATAATTGCTGTAAAAATTTACCTGGAAGGTTCTTGATTTTCTTTGGTGGTTCCTGAGATGAATCTTGACTTGTCTCAAATGCCTGTAGTAGATATTGACCAAATATTGTAGGAATTGCATCAGGTACCAAGTGCTTTCTTTCCTGCAGAGGTTATCTTAGAATAATACTTTTCCTCAAAGTGAACTTCGCATAGTCTATATGCCATCATCTGTTTAACTGCTTTACGCAGTATATCACTTCTGATAGAAGCTTCTGCCCAGACTTTGGCACTGGAAAAACAATCTCATTAGATTTACGATAACTGTAATTTATAAAACTGAAAAAAATATATTTTTAACACAAGCTTGGTCTTTCTGTAGTTTTTGATTAAAATACACGGGGGCAGAGATTTTAAGCCTGTTATTATACTCAGGAAATGAAGCATTTATAACACATCGAGGCACATATTGCAGTTTTGGAATGCCACCTAACTTCTGCAGGTGGCGTGTTTTACAATTTGAAATCAAACACCTACAATGATATTTTTCTGTCTATTATCAAAAAATCCTTAATCTTTTGTTTGTAGTAAACTCCTTTTCAGGTATGGATTATTTGTACCAACTTGAATTTTTCTAATTTCAGGCTATTATCCATTAGATAGTTAGGTAATGACAGGTAAAGATAACGTAGCAGCATTGGCTATTATAGAATGGTCCGTCGATTTGCTCCTTCGAACTAGTAACTTCATTGTTTTGTGTGGTGATTTGAACGTAGACTATACTACAGATTCAAACTATCGGGATCTTCTTTGTGATTTGTTTTGTTTATACGAACTAAAGCCAACCACTTCTGATTAGATGCGAATAGCTAGAAATCAGTTTGGTGATGTTTGTAGGAGTGCTGCTGATTATTTATGTACAAACTTGCCTGATAATAAATACACAAGTACCATTAAAAACTTTCATGTAAGCGATCATCTGTCTCATGTTTTAATTGTAAATGAAAATTCTGAAGTAAGTGTTGCAAATGAAAACTTACACGTTTATCGTAGATATTTTTCTCAAATTAATATAGATATGTTTGTCGAGGAGCTCAGGAATGTTGATTGGTCATTTTTATGTAATATAAATTGTGTAAATGCTATGTGGGATAACTTTTTTGATGTTATAAAAGGTGGCTTAATTCTCATTGCCCAGTAAAAAAGCGTATAGATAACACTAACGCTGATAACAAGGATAGAAAATGGTATAACTCCAGTCTTTTGAACTTAAGGCAAGACCTGAACGATTTATATATTTTACAGAGGGATACAAAGTGTAATAATCTGCAGAAACTTTATACTGCAAGAAAAAAATATTATAGGCAAGAAATCCGAATTGGAAAAAGAAATTATTACTCTAATCGAATTAATAAAGCAGAAATAAAGAAAACAAAAGAAATTTGGAATTGTATTAACACGAATCTAAACAGAAATCCTAAAAAAGTTACTTCTATTGCCTTGAAGCTAAATACAGTATTTACTGAACCTAAAAAAATTACTGATCATTTTGCAAATTATTTTAGTTCGGAAGCACGCACTATGTTGATTGAATCTTATGGTCAAAATTTATCATTGCCCTGTACACCCAGCAGAATGTTGCATAATTCAATATTTATATCTGAAGTCACTATGGGGTGGAAGTCCAAACGGTCATAAACTCTTTAAAAAACAAAAATTCTTCGGGATTTGATGACATAAATAATAAAATATTAAAATGTATACAAAAAGAAATCTTACCTCCTTTGACATTATTAATTAACGAAGCACTAATGCAGGGGGTATTCCCAGATATCCTTAAGCATGCAATTATTACTCCATTATATAAAAAGAACGACCCGCAGAACATCGAAAGATATAGGCAAATTTCATTGCTAAGCATATTTTCCAAAATTTTTGAACAGATAATTTATCGGCGAATAAGTGATTTTTTTAAAAGTGCATAAAATTATTTCTCCTTGTCAGCACGGCTTTAGAACAGGTTATTCCATTGAAACTGCATCATATGATTTGTTAAATTTTATATACTCTGAACTGGATAGGGGAAAATATGTACTATGTTTAATGTTTGACCTAACCAAGGCATTCGACACAGTCTGTAAGAGCTCACTGATGAGCAAACTGTACAATATAGGTATTAGAGGCAATATTTTCGAACTTATTAAATCTTTTATGTGCAATAGAACAATGAGCGTTAAATATGATGGTGCTGTTTCGGAAAATAAAAGAGTTTCGCTGGGTGTTCCTCAGGGCTCTGTTCTGAGTCCATTATTATTTATGACCTATATAAATGATTTACCTAATTTTATTACTGCAGGAAAGGTGTCTATGTTTGCTGATGAAACTACTATTACGGTATCGGCAGATAGTCCGGAAGAGTTAAATATCAATGGTGATAGTGTGTGTGAAGAATTTCATATATGATTCTAAATTCAAAAAAGACTGTGTGCATCAATTTTCATATAAGGCGTCCACTGTTGCCTATATTTAAGGATAATTTTGGTGTTGGCATTTCTGCATATTCGAAGTTTTTGGGATTATAGTTGGATGAGCGGCTTACATTTGAAAAGCATATTGATCATGTTTGTAACAAACTAAACTCCGCTTATTTTGCAATTCTACAAATGAAAAATGCCATTACAGCAGGCAATCTTTTAAACATGTATTACGCATTAGCATACAGCCATATGTCATGTAATATAATTGCTTGAGGTAGGGGGTCCCAAGCCAATAGAGTTTTTATAGCTCAGAAAAGAATAATTAGACTTATATTTAATCTGAAACCGAGAGATTCTTGCAGGCCCGTGTTCAAGATGCACAAGATTTTTACCTTCAGTTCAATCTTTACTTATAGATGTTTGATGTTTACTAAACAACATTTATTGTTGTGCGTGCCGTCCCTGCCCGACGTATTGGTAATCGCGGCTCTAAAGTTCACCAGTTTTAATAGTTTTCTACACGTAATTAATTTTCCAAAACGGGCTGGCGATTTTATCTAACCTCTATTTGATGTAGAATATGTAGTTTAACCATAAAAACTCGCGCAGTGCCCTCATAGTGGCTCCTTCGGCAGAAATCACTCTGGTTGGGCTTGTTAGTGTTTACATTTTTTCTGCCAATTTGTCGTTGGATACGGACAAACTGCACGAATGGCGCCTTCTGCTAGCAAACAAGCAAGGTGTTCGCACTGTGAAAAATCAATTAGGGAGAGCTCGCCATCAATTTCATGTCGTTCCTGCTTATCATGGTTTCACAAGGGCTGCTCTAGTCTTACTAGCCCCGAATTTAACAAGCAGGCAGCCATGTGGAATAATTCAAAAGAGACTACTTGGACTTACGACTCCTGTCTGGAAGATACCAATAACCTACGATCGGCTAGTAAGCATAACTCTAAGTCAAGCTCTCGGCACTCCATCAGCCCGGGCGTTGCTCCCTCCTAGAGTGTTCCTAGCTGTGACGTGCCCTCTAACTCTGCAATCAGTAATCAAGTCTCGCTGAACGACATCATGGAGAAGTTGCTGTACATCGAATCTCAGCACGCTATACTTCTTACTAAATATGAGGATCAAATTAAAATAAACACCGAACTCAGATCGGAGATTGCTGATATAAGACGCCAACTTTCTACTAATTGCGGCGCTGATGGCCCTGCATCGAACCCTCAAGTTCAGGAGAGTGGTATATTCGGGGAGGTGCTGCAGAGGCAGGCTCGTATGAACAACCTAATGATATTTAATCTGCGTCTGGAAGAGGGAGCTCCCGAGTTGGACCAGATTTTTTCGCTGCTGTCTGACGGGACCTCTCGTAGGATCGTGGCTGCTGATGTTTCCAGGGTCGGTAAACCAAATCGTAACGGCCACAAGCCTCTGAAAGTGACCCTCTCTAGCTCGGGCGACGTGTCGGCTGTGTTAAGGAGCCGGAGAAAGTTTATCGACGCCCATCAGATCTCCATCGAGGTTGACCCATCTCCAGCTCAGCTGAAACAACTTCAGGATACGAAAGATGAGCTGCGGGTTCGTCGTACAAACGGGGAGGAAAATCTCATTTTGAGGTATGTTAACGGTATTCCAACAATAACTGCAAAAAACCGAGATCCCTTACAATCTCAACTAACGACTTAACCTGCTGCTACCAGAATGTCAGGGGTCTACGTACTAAGACGCATAGATTTTACAGTTGCGTGGTCTCCTCAGATTATGACGTCATTGTTGTCACCGAGTCCTGGCTCCAGCCGGTTATCCTGGACTCAGAACTTTTTCCAGACTCCTATATCATATACCGCTCTGATAGAAGAACAGACCGAATGGACGAATCCAGAGGAGGGGGAGTCATGCTTGGTCTTCACAATAGGCTCAGTTCTGAACTACTGGATATTTCAAATATCAGTAACACCGGTCCAAATATAGACTTCTTAGGTTGTAAGCTCACTTTAAATTATTTTGTATTTTACGTATTTATTATATACATCCCTCCCTCTGCCACCAGCGCCGACGCCGAAACTTTTTTTGACCTCTTCTCGTCACTGGACATAATGCTTTCTAAAAACTCAATTTTTCTGGGCGATTTCAACATTCCCTCCTTTTTATTCACTGTTCCTTTTGGTCCCAGACACAAAGGTTTACTAAACCTCAGCGAGTTCCTCAGCCTTAAACAGTATAATACTGTCCCAAATTTAAACAATCGTTTCCTTGACCTCGTTTTCGCCAACTTTGCAGTTAATGTAGCTCATAATGATGTGCCTCGGGTCGAGGAGGATCCACATCATCCTGCTCTGTCTCTTGATTTTCAAGCGGTACTTCCTCATGTCGTCAACTTTCCTGTGAACAACGCTCAACCACCCCGCTTCAACTTTCGTAAAGCTGATTATCCCAGGTTGTATGCATCGTTATTGCACACTGACTGGTCTCGCGTTCTTGAATCTCCTGATGTTGTCAGCGCATGTCAGTCCTTCTATGAGATTCTTAATAATAGCTTTGCTGCCTGTACACCTCTTAAGCAACCCAGAAGAAGGCGTTTTCCGTCTTGGTTTACAAGAGAATTGATTGACAACATCTTCAGGAAAGAAAGATTGCGTCGTCAACTTCAGACGCGCGAATCTGCCTTCCACCAGACAAAGTATAGTTATTTGCGTAGGCTAATTAAATCACTAACTCAGAGAGACTATAAGGACTTCATTGGGACTGCTGAGCGAAATATAAATAAGAACCCCTCCAATTTTTGGTCTTTCGTTCAAAGTAAAAAGGCTCAGTCCCGCATCCCAGCCACCATGAACTACTCAAATAAGCCCGTCCATGGGCCTCATAATATCGTATCTGTCTTTGCTGACTTTTTTGGAAGTGTCTATGAGCGACCCGAGCACGTAGATTTGTGCGCTCAAACGGAACACTGTGAGCTCATTGACATTCCCACAGTCACTTCCGAGGAAGTGGAGTCGGCTTGCAAAATGCTGAAAAATAAATCAACATATGGGCCGGACGGAATTCCCAGCTTTTTGGTGAGAGACTGTTCCTCAATCATGAGTGCTCCTCTTTGTCATATTTTCAACTTGATCTTGGGCACTGGTGTGTTTCCGGAGGTTTGGAAGATTGCCAGGGTTTGCCCTATTCTCAAAAAAGGCGATCCATCTCTAGTAGAAAATTATCGTTGCATTTCCATATTATGCAACTTTTCCAAGGTGCTAGAGATTGTCTTACAGAAATACCTATTCTTCAAAATACGTAACAGATTGTCAGTTCATCAACACGGCTTTTTCTCCAGAAGATAATGTATGACTAATCTCTGCTCTTTCTCCTCTAACGTCTGCGACGCCCTTAACCGCAGAAGTTAAGTGGATGTCATTTACACAGACTTTTGCAAAGCATTTGATCAAATTGATCATCACATTTTACTACGGAAGGCATCTCACCAGTTCGGTTTCTCCAACAAACTTATCTTAGTATTGGAATCTTATCTCTTCAATCATCGTCAATTTGTCGAAATCGAGGGTTTTACATCGGAACCTTTTGTACCGACGTCAGGTGTCCCCCAGGGGTCCAACCTGGGGCCACAGCTGTTCAACATATTCATCAACGATCTGGTCTCTCTGATAGACTCTCTCTCTCTCGCCTATGCTGACGATCTGAAAATTTTCCATCGCATCGATGCATTCGAGGACCACCTGTCTCTTCAAGCCAGTATTGATACGGTCAGTAGGTGGTGTGTGGCTAACAAACTTCGCTTAAACATCTCCAAGTGCAACGTTGTTTCCTACTCTCGATCTAAAAATGCAAGTCTTTTTAATTACACCATAAATGATTGCACCTTGATTAGGCGTACTACGGTGAGGGATCTAGGTGTTGTTTTCGATGAGAAATTCTGTTTCACCAGTCATATCGATCAGATGGTGGCTAACGCTTCTAGAGCTTTGGGTTTTATACTGAGAACTTGCAAACACTTTTCAAACGTATCCACCCTTAAGCTGTTGTATTGCTCCTTCGTGAGATCAAGACTACGGTTCTATTGTTTGGTTCCCTATACGGTTACTCAGTCGAGTCAGTTCAGAGGCGCTTCCTAAAATACTTAATGTTCAGGGAAGATGGCTCTTATCCTCATCGAGGTCTGAACCATGATCTTATCCTGTCGAGATTTGTAGAGTTGCCTTTGGCGGTTCGTCGCGACTCTCAGTCACTATCATTTCTCCATAAGCTTCTTTCCTCTAAAATCGACTGTCCACTTATGTTGGAACGCCTATCATTTCACGTACCCCGCAGTGGTGCCAGACATCAACCTACTTTTTCGCTTGAATTTGCGAGGTCAAATATCATATCCCAAAGTCCCATTTACAAAATGTGCCACAATTTTAATCGCATTTCCGCTTTTTGCGACGTAAACTTCGACAGCTTACCAACTGTTTTGAGGTACCTGCGAGAGGCGTCTGGTTACTCCCTTTAGTTTATTAGTGTTATGTATAACAATGTGTATTATATATATTTCCTTTTTTTATATTTACGTATATACATCTATTAACGTTGTGATTTGCTGTTATTATTATCGTAACTTGTTATGTGCTTGTATTGATTAGTTAGCATTTGTAGGATTTTACTTCCTCTTGTCATATATATACTTATTTGAATTTCCTGTCATTGGGCCTTTGGGCCTGTTGGAAATATATGGCTATTTATTATTATTATTTATTTATTTTAATTCTTTTAAAACCCTGAGCGAGTCGAATAGGTATGGTATAAGAACAGCAATATTCTTGATTACCCCCAGACACCGGACTGCTTTTTATGAATGTTTTCCATATTATAGCTGTATAGCTCTATACAACAAACTTCCATCAGAATTGCGAAGGGTGGATAATGTAAATACTTTTAGGACTAAGATTAAATCGTTCTTAATGGGGAAATGTTTTTATTCGCTTGATGAATGTTTTTCTCAGTAGGTTTTACAATTGGAATGGTTGTTGGACTCTATTTACACATGTTTGTTTTGTCTTTGTTAGTTTTTTATTTTTTTCTATTATTTTAAAAATACTTTGTATATTTTTTGTGTAAAATTTGATGCACGTTGAGCATAATTACTTATTTTGTAAGTAATATACCTAAATAGGTTATAAGGATGTGACTGGTTTCCACTGCATGGAAACAGCTAATTTTAGTATCTTTTTATTTTTATTATTATGTAAAATGTATTGACGAAACCAAAACTGTAATATTGCAGTCAAATGGCAAATAAATTATTCTATTCTATTCTATTTCTAAGTCGTTTTTTCCTGGTTTTTCCTAAAGAATCAAAATAAATATTGTTATGGGCTTATCATGGAAGAGCTGTAGATCATTCACATAAAATGCAATCAAAAAAGAGTAAAAGGATTGCACGAATATCAACAGATTACATTTTGCGATGTCCGGTACTTGCAGTACCTGCAACACTACGGTAATTTTTAAAGCAATGATGTTTTTGAGTACCCCTGCGACCATTGCAAGAGGATGGTCTGCCAAACATGTGCTGACATCACTGGACCCACAGAATTAAGGGCCATAGTTCTCTCGAAACGAGCCTTTCCATTTTATTGCAAGGAGTGCCTCAACAATGTTAAACAGATATTGGGCCTGATGGATGGCGTAAGCGAACTCGAGAAGTCTATGAAAGACCTGCAAAGCAATCTACCAGTACTTGTAAAGGAGTCTGTGACTGCTATTACCACCTCACTCGAAGACAGAATTACTCATCTGGAATCCCACAGCAATGACGCCGCTAGTTCTCACCGATCTGCGGATGGATATCTGTCTCCTACCGAACTTGGCAAAATACAACACATGTCTGAGGTCTGTGCATTCCACAATATGTTCCAGCTCAATGAGATACCCAACTTAAATAACGTCATTCTCGACTTAGTTCTTTGTCATTCCAGGATGTACATCACTCAGCCTGATGCCGATGAATTCCTATTTCCACTTGATAGCAATCACCCACCATTGAACTTTCAAATCAATTTACAGCATAATCACAGCACTTCAAACCCTCAAGGAGGTGGGTTTTACTACGACTTTAAATCTGCTGACTATAGAATTGTATAGGATTACTTGGGTTCAATCCCATGGGAGGACATGTTTTTCAATGGGTCTGTTAACAATATGATAAACCTTTTCTATGATGTATAAAACTTTGTACCAATCAAAAAAATTGCCAGTAGAAGGTTTCCCAAATGGTTCTCACAAGACCTAAAAGCACTTACCATACAGAAAAAAAATTGTCCATCAAAAATACAAGCAAAGCAGGCTTCCTCTTGATTATCAAAGCTTCTCCAATTTACGTTCCCAGTGTAACAATCTCTCTCGAATAAGCTTGAAAAACTATATAAAAAACACCGAAGCAGCCCTGAAACATAGTCCTAAAGAATTCTGGTCCTACACAAACTCTTTACAAAATTCTAGTAAACCACCATCTAGTTTTAAGTTGAATGGGAGATCAGCCACTATGGGACCCCAAGCTGCTGAACTTTTTACTGAATACTTTGGCCCATTGTATACTAACCAATCTTTTGACCCTCCCCACCCGCCATCTCGCAGTCCTCACAATTTAAATAATTTCACTATTCCAATCTCAGATATTTATACCGAATAAAAAACGAAGACCCACATATGGAACCTGGTCCTGATGAAGTCCATCCTCTATTCTTAAAAAAATGCTGCTTTGTACTGTCTAGACCTCTGCATACTATATTCAACAGCTCACTTCAATCTGGCATCTTTCCTGACTTCTGGAAGACCAGCTACGTAATACCTATTCATAAATCGGGAGATTCAGCAAATGTGGCCAATTATCCTCCTATTTGTATTCTTAACGCAATTCCTATCGTGTTCGAGAACATTGTCACAATGTTTGTTACGTCTTTACTGAATGCAGAAATAATGCCCGAGCAGTTTGGCTTTAAGAAGAATTCTTCTACAGAAACTAATCTTCTTACCTACATGAACATACTGACAAATGCTTTGGAGAGAGGTGAAGAGGTTCACTCGATATATACACCGACTTCTCCAAAGCGTTTGACAGAGTCAATCATGCGGTGTTGATCAGGAAATTGGAGACACTGGACATTTCTGGCTTCCTACTCCTCTCGATAGGGTCCAGATGGTAATGTTAAACAACTTCACTTCTTCTCAAATCCGAGTCTCATCAATCGTGCCTCAAGGTTCACACCTGGGACCTTTACTTTTTAACATTTTCATCAACGACATTGCATCTTCCTTCAGACACTGCCTTTTTCTTCTATTTGCAGATGATCTTAAGTTGTTTTTAAAAATAGCCACCCAAAATGACTGCCTCGCACTCCAGGATGATGTTGACAGACTAATGGCATAAAGCTCAATGTGTTAAAGTGTAAAGTAATCAAATTCCATAAATCAAAAACCTTTAACAACTACATTTACCATATCAGTGGCAGCATCAGATCAAGGATTTGGGGGTCTTGTTGAATCATCGGCTAGATTTTGCTGATCATATCGACTTTACAATAAATAAAGCGCTTCGAATGCTGGGATTTGTGAAACGAAGTACAAAGGACTTATACAATATTAGCTCAACTAACCCAAACTACACCTGTCATATACAATGACTTGAAGGTGTACAGCGCAAATTCTTCAGATACTTGAACTACAAATTCTTCAATAACCAGGAATTGCATTATGCAAACCTCTGCGCTGCTCTAAATCTGTCATTCCTTTCCTGAAGAAGAAAGCAAAGAGACCTAAAAACTATTCACAAATGACAAAATCATAAACTCAACCATCAACTGTCCATACTTAACATCCCAAATTGGTTTGTCCCCTCCCGCAGATGTGCGAGTATCTCAAACATTCCACCAGCAATTATGGATATCAATCTTTTATTCCTCGTACTCTCAGATTGTGCAACCAGCTGAGTGAGCTTGATTCTTTGGGCCATATGAACCATTTGCGACAACTGTCACTGGCTTTTCTATATAAGTGTACCAGTTTTAGAAAGTGCCGTTATATGTAGAATTTCTTTAAGCTTATTTTTCACTTTTATCTTACTTTGAGTTTACATATTGTTTTTGTTGTGTCAACCTAGTCTTTAATTTTGAACTTGCTATATTTGTTGATTATCAAAATATTTTATAATGGGTTTGGTCCCTCAATAAATAAATAAATATTATTTTTAATTTTCACCTTTGTAATAAACTTGTTTTTTTTTTTCATTTTTAGTATATAAATGAAAAAGTAACCTTAACGAATATTACGAAATTTTTAAGCCATCTAGACGAAAAATTAAGAGGAAAGGAAATAATAACACCAGTAATGGAGGAGCTATCACCAGAATCAACAGAAGATGAAGAATAAGTCGAAAATATGAAGTAGATAGTAAGCATTTTATTAAGATTTAAATTTATATTGTTATTAAATAAATAATTTATATTGCAATTTTTATTTTCATTTGTACAGGATACATGAACATGTTTCTTAGCTGATCTTAAGTTTAACCACATATTTGTCAACATGCATTTGACAATAATCACAGAATACAATGGAGTGATTCAAGTATTTTAGCAAAGGAATAACCCAAAAAAAAATGTAAAAGCAAAGAAAGTGCTTTAATATTATTCAGCTTCTGTGAATTTTAATAACACCATATACAGGGCATTTCAATAGAAGCAACAATAGAACTCGCCACAACTTTTCAGTCGAGTTGAGTCATGAAAGGTGTATTAAAAAGAAGTTGAAACTTAATTTTCGCGTTGTAATTTTACTTTTTGATTTGCCGACTGATAGTGAGGCTCCATCTTATATAGCCCACACCAAAACAGATTGGCCCTATTACCTAAATTACCTGTAAACGTACCTCAAAAGTCATTTCTGAAATGGCTGTCAAATCTGAAAAATTAAATTTTTCCAAGCCAATATCTTCAAGAAATGATCGATGTAGATGACTACAACCATGATTTTAAGATTGTTTTTGTAATATTTTTATCGTAAGTAAAAAATTAATCTATTATTGATTTATTTACTGTAGAAACTTACTTTTTTAGGTTCGTTATCTTGATATTTCTGCTGGTGCTTATAACTTACATTTTCTTGGGATTCAAATTCTTAGCTTAAGTAAATATAAAACAATATTTTACTATAAAATGTATATTATTTATTAAATAGTTATGTGCAGTAATATAATACAAAACAATGTTCAGACAGTAAGTAATAATGGGTTTTTATCTAATTTAATTAAAACAGTCCTAAAGGTGGGGGTGCCCCATAAATGTAATACCATGAAGTTGGAAATGGTGGCCCATCATTTTCTATGGTAACTTCAGTAAACTGCAAAAGTTTTGTAAGGAAACATTCAGCATCAAATATATTTTCACCTTCTGAAACATATTTAATCAAGAGTGTGCAAGCTATTCTATTGCCTATTGCTTCATACAATTTTGTTGCAAAACCTGATCCACTGACAATTAGATTTCCACTGTGATCCCTATCTAAAGGCTTGGTAGACGTAGTCTCTATAATTTGTTCACTATTTCCGTTGTTTGAAATAAAATAAAATGTATTTTTATTAGCTACATTATGCAGTTCATAATCAAATCCTGTACCTAATATGTATACTGTTTTAAAATGTAATGCAGTTATACAATCTATTAAATCAGTTAAGAACTTCAGCACCAATTTTGGTTCAATAGTAGATCGGAATTGTAACGCGGCCAATTTAATGCTCTCATTCAGATATAATTCACATGCTGTACACACAGTTTCCTCATTAGAATAAAAAGGATCAGCGCCAACATACGCTACCAGTCCAGGATGCCAAAGAGATCCAACATTTTCGAAGTTGAGTCTGGTAATAAGAATATCTATAGTTAATTGTGGCACATTTCCCACAGAAACACTAGGTATCACTAGAGTGTATCCAGTTAAATCGGTAGGTTTTTTTAACTTCAGTAACTTCATTTTAGTTAATATATAAAATATATGGATGAAAAAGTCTCCCAAAATGTTGCAAGTTGCGTTAATACAATACTTTGTGATGTTAAACAATTTTTGAGGTTAGAATATTAGATCGGGGGTGACTTAATTTAGAAATAGGGTTTTTAAATATTTTTGATAATGTCAGGACGATACTAAACGGCACAATTCGTGTCTACCTACCGCAATTTTGAGCCTTCACGCATGCGTACGTACTAATTCATATATTTTTTTAGTCCTTTTTTATTGATTTTGGGTTAGTTTTGGTTGCGCCACCGGAGCGAGCGGACGGCCACTTGTGAAGTGAAATATTAAAAGTATATAGTTCTAATCCAAGACATTGTCTTTAAAGACAATGTCTAAGATTAGAACACCGGACTGCTGTCGAATACGCAGGTCCGAAGATCAAAAAGACGTTGCCCCTAAGAGTTCAGAGTTGCGCGCGCTTCATATTGTTGACAAAAATTCCTAATATTACACTTCACGCGTGGCCCTCCGCTCGCTATGGGGGCGCAACCAACAGAAACTAAATGAAGAAAAAAACTTTTTACACATGATATTAAAAATAAAAAAAAACCTGTCTTGCCACTGGAATTGAATCCATGCCGTCGTATTGCAGACTCAGCATCCAACCACTGAGCTACGGACCACTTGACAGCAATTCGCTAGACCAAATATATTACAAGAGTCTTGTAATATATTTGCGCCAGACCCTAGATATATGGTGTTTGTCAACAATGTTATGCGGACGCAACTCAGAAGCCCTCTGATATGGTACGGACATCGTCTAGTCTAATGGGCCATCGATCGGGTCCGGTTTACTTGGTCGAATTAACATAAAGCCGCATTCTGGTAACAGAATGTTTATTTCTAATCGAATGATGAAAATTGAATATAGATATTTCCTGAGGAAAAAAACATCTTTGCGTTTGTGCCAAGGCCAACCTATCCCTAACTGATGCAATTTATGCCGTCTACTCAAAATTAGTATTATTTATTAATCTTGCCGCTTTTATTCTTAATCTAATATGTTAATTCGAAAACAGTATTAACCATTGTTATTCGATTATTCAACCTACATTTAGAGCTAGACCTAGCACGGCACCTAATCAGACTTCAGTTTACCGGATGTCTTTGCGGTGCAATGAATTGTCTGGAAGTGCTCTAGTGGCTCAGTGGTTAGATGTGATACGGCGGCCCAGGGTTCAATCCCCGCCGGTTTTTTTAAATTTTTTCTAAGGTTATACTAGTAGTAGTAGTACGACTCGCTGTTGGCCTTTCCGTGAGCAATTCATGGCCATTCGCACGGCCTCTCTTAACCCAAGATTAAGTTAAGGTGCTTCTTATCTGGTGTATTTTTGATGCAATAACTTTAATCTTGGATTAAGAGAGGCCGTGCGAATGGCCATCAGTCAGTAAAGACCCCTGTCCGCGCTTAGCAAGAGCTGGAGCGACCCTTCCAGATTGGTTATTCCCTCGTGCAAAGATATACTATTTTTAGACTCTCCAGTATGTACCCTGGAGGCTCAGACTTGTACATGCCCGGCTTGTTTTAAGGTTCCAACACAACACCACCGGCTGGACGTTCACAAATATTTAAATCTTGTACATGCACAAGGCTCAAACCCCCGTCTGGACGTCCGATTCTTCCCCGGGAAATGAAAACGGTCCCCGAACGCTCACCACGCGCGCTCCCCTCAAACTGATCATATATGTATATGAAGCTGAAGTTGAAAGGGCCGATACCCGACACGTGTTCACACGACCGAGAACGAAGCGGAAGTTCTTTCTAAGATTATGTTTGTAAAAAGTATTTTTTCTTCATTTTGGGGGACATCCGTCGTGACCTGTAAGAGGCACGTGTTGGCGTCCGGGGTCAAGAAGGGGTCGAGCGTGTTGGTGCGTGATCGGGAGCCGTCGGGAGCGGTGGAAGATTCCTACAAAGTTTCCATCATATCTCATTCGGGGGCATACCAGGACGGCAGGGGGTTCCCTGAATTGGTGGGGTATTTGACAGTGACCGGTTATGCCGCCATCTTGTGATCATTCCGACACAAAGCATAAGTCTGCATGGAAAAAGTTTATTATATGTTGTAAAGTTTAAATATTTGTTGTAAAGTTTGACATTTGTTGTAAAGTCGGGAATCACCAGGAGCACAGGCCCGTCATACTGGAGGTTCCCATGTAACAGGCCCCTCAAACTGGAACAGCGTGTAACACATGCAAAAGGAGAGCCTTTGTCTAAGCGCCGCAAGAGGGGTGATAATTAATACTTGAAACTGAGTAGATAGATTTTAGTCATCTAAGCCCTACTGAACTGAAAGAGGCAAGCAAGGAGAAGCTTCATTTTGGGCATGCCTTGGGTTAGTTCTTGTTCTTTGAGCCCCCGTAGCGCGCGTAGGGTCATGCGTGAAGTGAAATAATAAATTGGGTTGATTAGGTGCCATGCTAGGTCTAGCTCCACGTCCAACCTACTATTTGCGATATCGATATTTGATTTAGTTCAAGAACCCTAAACTTAGCGTAAAATTTGCGGCTATGTATTTGATTCCAAATAGCCGATTACGTTTGCAGTCAGTACAAAAATAGCCTTTCTTCCTTTCCTAATTTTTACAAATTTAACTTAAACGATTATGGTAATCAGTAGAGATTATGTTCGATGCATCTTTCAAAACGCTTACATCCGATGGAAACAATAGCAATCGATACTATTTACATTCCTATTACACCTTCTGCTTAGATTAGGTAGACCTTGTTTACGTCAGAGCTGTTCTCGTTCCCATACAGAATACGAGAGTACAGATCAGAAGAGAACAGAACGTGGTCATGAATGAACTATTCTTTCATGGAACGTGGTCATCTGGGAGTTGCGGTTTTTTTTGACATTTGACAACTCATTCTATTATCATTGAAAAATTAAATAAATAAATAGAAAATGAGCCTAAATGTAGGAAATCAAATTGATTTTAAGGCCATATGCAGAATTTGTTTGAAAAGTGATGCATGTTTGCATAATTTATTCCAAACAGATGCCCCAGATATGCTAAAATGTTGTGGATTTCTGGAAGTAAGTAATGCGATAGGGTAAAATATATTTTCAATATTTTTGTTGCGCCCTATGCTTTCAAACAGTACTGCAACATCATTTACTATGATTATTGCTTTAGGTAGATTTATATGATGAATATCCTGACAAGATATGTGTATCTTGTAATGACATCCTTATCCAGAGCTATAAGCTCAAACAACTATGCATTACCTCAAAATTATACTTGCAAACTTTAGTCGAAGCCCGGGGAAATTTAGAACTTGATACTGTGGATTCTGTTATCGACTTAGAATGTAGTAGAAAGCATGAGAATGAAGTACTAATGGATGAAAAAAATGGCATTTCCAAGAATGCTTGTTTTATGCATGAATGTTCAGAATGTGATGGTAAGCATTTGAATATTTTAATTTGGGGTATATAATGAACTAAATAATAAGAAAATAATTGATAGAAATTGCTATTACTAATTATTGACTTTGGTGAGTAGGCTGCAGTAGATAATATCATACCTTGTACTTGCAATATCTGTGTGGATACAGACTTATTGACAAAACAACTTTGTACATTTCTGGATCTATTGATTGACAATAACCTGAAGTGTGATGCTGACATTTTAAATTTGATATGGACGTTTTCTTCGAGATCTATAAATTGATAATGCTAGGCAGGGATCTCGATCTAGCCACTCTGAGAGCAGCATAATAGAATTCTATCTAGGGTATTGTATCTGATTTTGGGGTAGATTTGCCCAATGCTGTTCAATTCACTATATATTGCAGATGGTAGCTCGGTTCTGGTGTCATATAAGCATTTTCTATTTGGAAGCTTTTTTGGAGTTCAATAGAAAGATTAATTGCATAAAATTGGACACATTAACAAAAAGAAATTGCAGATTGCACATTTTTGCAAAATAAAGATTGAATCAATTGAATTGATTGTTAAACATAATTCCAGTACACAGGACATGAGTCCCTCCTACATTCTCCCCTTAATTCCAACTTATTTCAGGTATTGTTATGACATTTTGAGGGAATAAATAGGCGATCACATCATTTTGTCCTAAACACTTCACTAGAATTTGACGTTACTATCAAAACCAGAATGAGAGCTTATTGAATTCCAAACCACTTTTAGCTGAACACAGGTTTTTACTGACTTAATTATTTTAAAGTAATAAAAACGACAAATGAAATATACTTAATTTTATAGTATGATATTTCTCGTTTTTATTCATAATAATTAAATCAGCAAATTACCTGTGTCCAGCTAATATTTTGAATGTAATAACCCATTATTCTGATTCTGACAGTGACAACACCGCCAAACTGTAGAGAAATCTTCAGGACTGCCGGACCTTTAAAAAAAGTAAGCCTTTGAAATTCACCGGAAATTCTAAAACAGTTTGGATTATTCTTATCTATTTAACACACACTGTTTTCTGAGCTATTTTCAAAACAAATTGAAACCTACCTACTTTTTTAGAGAAGCACTAAAACTTAGATGCTCTTTGCAAATTTTCTTGTCATGCTTTAACATGATGAGTATGTTTGCAACATAAAAGTAAATTGATAAAGGGATGAACTTAACAATTTTTTAATGAATTTACTATCTTTTTAAATTTTCGCCGAGAATGACCAAAAAATATCTGGTGCCATAATAGTGTACATTTTTGGGTAAAAATCAGTTCATTATCCCTTGCTGACAGGTTTACAACCAAGTCTTCAGCCCTATAAGCATTTTTTGTTATTATATTAATTGAGATTAATTCAGAGTTCCCTATATGTCCATTCCTTTATCTTCATATCAGGGTTATTAATTTTTAGAACAGAAAATATCTAAAGAACATTGTTGTAATAAAGAAGAGGATACTTTCATAGATGAGTATGATACAGGAGGTAATAACGAAGTTCATCAACTTCCTGATGAACCTTATATCAACGAAGTACCTGAACCAATTAATGATGTTAAGTAAGGAATAAGGCACAATAACCGTTACCATATTATTTTTCTGATATATTTTACATAACCTGTGGAAGCTTTTTAACATTAATTTTTATTTTTTTAGCTAAGTACCTACTAATTAATTACTTGGAGTAAATATAGTAATTCATTCAGCTAATGATAGAGATATATATTTAAATTTAAAAATTTATGGTTTGATATAGTAGGTTATTTTGCAGACAATCGTTTCAAAATAAACTGTTGGTTCGAAAAGCTATTGAAACTGCAAAATATTAATCAATTTATTCGCAGCTTCCAGTGCACCCAGTGTAAAAAGGATTTTGAACACAAAGAAGATGCTTTTGTTCATCAGTCAATTCATGGAGGAGAGCAAACTTGTAATGCTTGCAAGAAAACATTTAAAAGTAAGTAAATATATTTATTGTTAAGCAAATGATTATTTCTATGTACCTTATATACTTACTGCAAATTACATGGTCAGGTAAAAAAATTTGTTTCTTAAAGGGTAGCTGATGATTTAATTATGTACAACCTGCTTCCAGCACATATTAAAGATTATCCTTATCAAAAGTGTAAGAGCACTGGTAAGTGATTGCTGACTGGGTGGGCATATTATGAGCTTGCAACGGTCTGAGACCAGTGAAGGGTAATCACTTGATTTTTACCTGTTTATGTCAACATATTCCCTATAGGATGAATGCTTCATTACTTGTGTCTTGTGTACTCAATTATTCGGATAATTTCGAAAAGTATGGCCAATAACACATTGTTAACGGTTTTAAATTATTGTAGGAGTCTGATTTTCATTATTTCAATAACGTGGTATACAAAAATTTTTTTTTTTTTGAAAACGGCTAATTTTATTGGAGCAAATGTAGAATAGAGTTATTTAAAGAGGAATGTCCAAAGTATTTAAAAAATCAGTTTTCATCTCTATAAAATAATTCTGGCCCAACAAGAGTGGTGGTTTCGCTGATAGTATGGTTTGGTGACTATGATTTAGATCTTTAATGGCCCGGTATCTTCGTTACGGGGAACTTTAGGAATTTTTTTCTATGACAAATTTGGGTTATTTTGGTTCGCGAGAAATTAGGAGGTACTTACCAGTCACTCTGTATATTAGGCAAATATTTTGTGTTTATGGATCCCTGTGTGCTATTATTACTAATAAAAATATATCCATATTCAAGGACCATGATTCTCTTTGAATAAGTAGTAAGAAACAGGTTGTAATACGAACTATAAATAGGTAGAATTTGTCAATTTTACTCTCATCATAGTTGTGCTATAACAATAATAATAATTATTATTGTTTTATATGGTGAGTAAGCGTATAGCAATAGTTAGAATTTTATCTGACTTTTTAGCTATGAAATCTCTGAAGCGGCACCTTAAAACGCACATGATCACCAAATCACACACTTGTAAAATATGTAATAAAAGCTTTACGGAATCATCGGATGCGGTTAAACATACAAGACGTTTACATTTGGGGATTCCTAGAGAGAAAAACTATGAGTGCAAAGAATGTGGTCAAAGGTAATTGTAAGTACATTCTTATAAATAGATTACGCGGTTGTGAGTTAAATAAATAAATAAGGTACCCTTCTGGAGTGGAATAAATCGCTCGTCGGCAAGACAAAATATGCGGTTTTAAGTCTATATTTTTAATTGCTGTGATTAGATGAGTTTCAGATTTGAAAGCTTCTTCTTATGATATGTAACTAGTTACAAAAAGTAAAACTATGTAACTGGTTGCACAAAGTTCTGCACAAGGTATCTATTCAATTTTGACGGTATTAAAAAATATATATTATCATTTTCAGAAGTTTGTTAAATTTTCAAAATTAGAAAAAATTAACCATTTTGCGTAAAACTCGTCTTTTTTACAAATAACACAATTTACAACCTACAACTACTGCAATGTACAGGGTGGCTCGAATTCGTGTCTATGTATGGGGAACTCGAAAACCGTAAGAGATACAGTGTCGGCCAAATTAAGGCAAAATTGCGCATTTAGGTGCCTAACAATATGCCGTTTGGAAAGTTTTAAAATTCCGAGTATTTCCGGAGATATCCGGAAAAAACCGAAATTTTGAAAAATCGTTTTATTTTTTTCCTGTGCTTATTTAAATACGGATTTCGAATTGAATTGCACTTTTGCATTGCCACTTTTTCCGCTCTATCCAATGATGTTATCCAGTTTGAAATCCGACTTTTCGTCTTCAAGGGATCATCATCAACTTTAATTTTTTAAATACGAAGTTTAATTTTTTTATTGTTTTTCAGATGGTATTGGCGTTATTAATAACAGTATGTGTTTTTATTTTTTTTTTAATTTCTTTTTTTTTTTAATTTTTATTATTTTTTTTTAATTTATATATTTTGCTTTGGGGTAATTTTAAATAGTTTAAGGTAGGTACTTTTGAATTTTTTATATTCTTTAAAAACATTTTATTTTGGTTTTTATTAAGTGGAAAATTGGTGCCCGTATTAAAAATAAAAAAAAGTAAAATTATTTTTTACGAGAATATGGCCATGAACTATTATTCAAACAAGTTGCTTAGTGCAAAGATGAAATATTTTCAACTTTTAACCAATTAAAATGTTTTTTTAATAGAGAACATAAACAATTTATATTCATACTGCGTGATACTATAGGTACTTTGATGGAAAAACACACCAATTGTACTTTTTGCATATAAATAATAAAAAAAATACTAATTTATAGGCAAAATTCTAATAGGTGTTCTTTTCCATCAAAGTACCTATAGTATCACGTAGTATGATTATAAATTGTTCATGCTCTCTATTAATTGGTTAAAAGTTGAAAATATTTTATCTTTGCACTAAGCAACTTGTTTGAGTAATAGTTCATGGCCATATTCTCGTAAAAAATAATTTTACTATTTTTTATTTTTAATACGGGCTCCAATTTTCCACTTAATACAAAAAACAAAATAAAATATTTTTATAGAATATAAAAATTTCAAAAGTACTTACCTTAAATTATTTAAAATTACGCCAAAGCAAAATATTTAATTTAAAAAAAAAATTAAAAAAAAATTAAAAAAAAATAAAAACATATACTCATATTAATAACGCCAATACCATCTGAAAAACGATAAAAAAATTAAAGTTCGTATTTAAAAAAAGAAAGTTGATGATGATCCCTTGAAGACGAAACGTCGAATTTCAAACTGGATACCATCATTGGATAGAGCAGAGAAAGTGGCAATGCAAAAGTGCAATTCAATTTGAGATCCGTTTTTAAATAAGCCCAGAAAAAAAATAAAACGATTTTTCAAAATTTTGGTTTTTTCCGGATATCTCCGGAAACACTCGGAATTTTGAAACTTTCTAAACGGCATATTGTTAGGCACCTAAATGCGCAATTTTGCCTTAATTTGACCGACACTGTATCTCTTACGGTTTTCGAGTTCCCCATACATAGACACGAAAACGAGCCACCCTGTACAAAAAATTACAGAAAATTATCATCCAGGTTATCACATGAATATTCATTCAGACTTTTAGGCTTTTTCGGTTGATAAGGGATTGACCACAGACCCCCGTAATTTTAGATCTGAACTTAAAGCTGTCTTGGTGTGTTTTAGTTCATATAAATATCTTAGATTTATGTAAAAAATATATTAACCTAAACTTAATTTAAATGTATTTTTTTTAGATTTAGTGATCAATACTATTTGAAAGTACATGAAAGGAAACATACTGGTGAGAAACCCTTGCGATGTGATATATGTGACAGATCGTTTTATGACCCGAGATCCTTTAGAGTTCATCTAGACGCACATAGGGGAATAAAGCCATATCTGTGTAATTATTGCGGGTATGTCATGGAATATACTAACAAATTAGAAGAGTGTATTAAAAAGCTCAGAGTTTTTTGGAATTAAATAAACTTTGACACTATTTTCGATCTATAGCCAGTCAAGCAAGAAAAAAAGTCTTTTATTTTTAGAAAATCTTTCCTTCAAAACGGACATCTCAGACAACATATGTTAGTGCATAGCGAAGAAAAGCGATATTCATGCGATACTTGTGATAAACAATTTACACAATCGGCGTCTCTGCAGCGGCATCAAAAACTACACATAGCAGGGCATAAATGTGATATTTGCTCCAAAGTGTAAGTATTTTTCTATATGAAAGTACTTATAATATGCAGCATTAGTCGTAGTGTTTAACATGCAGTCTTCTCCACATAATCATTCCATCTAATATGGGGATGGTGGTAAAACGGATACTCAATATTCGTCAAAAGAAGAAAGTGATTATTACTACCCTACACAAAAGAGTAGATTTTTATTATTATTTATAATTTTAACAAATCAAGAAGTTCCAATATACAGAAAGTTCTGTTTAGCGAAGAGGGGACAATAACAACTCTATACAATATTTCTCATTGCAAAGATTTACAAGAAATAAGCACGTTTTAAAACCGCAAAACATCATAAATTTTATTTACGGTCTAAGTTCATCAAGTTCGTTGTTCAGCCTCATTTAGAGCTTGTGTGTACAAATTAATCCAGTATAATACAAACATATTCTAATGCTAACATCAGTGTTGCATGTATATGCTCTTAGGGGGCTATCAAAAGTTTGATGTTCTATAATATAAAATGCATTAAAACTATTTCGTTATACCCTGAGATTCGACAATGCTCCAATTTCAACCCTTACTGATTTGATTTGTTGCCTTAGCAAAAATAGTTACTTTAGAGTTTCACTGTATATATTAGAATGGTAGTAGTAGCAGTAGCAGTAATAAAGGTTTATGGCGATGTGCCCTAAGTAATCCTAAATAACTCTATTTGGCGATCTCCATATACTATCGAAAGAGCATCGTTCGTATCCCTGCCGAGCAGTTTTGGTTACTGAGTCATAAGTTCTCTTTCTTTAGGCTCCCAACGCCTTTTGTCACAAACTCCTAACTTGGGTTTTTCGTACGCATATTCTTAAGTCTACAAGGCTTCGCCAGATTCATCTCAATTACTTACTCGCCCTATCACTTCTCGGTTTCTTGACGGAAACTAAATTGTGACAACGCCTCTCGGACCGTTGTTTCCAATGCCCCTTCAAAAATAGAACATACAGGTATCCAGGCCTACACTTAGATCGACAGGAGGATTGAACAACAAAAACGCAAAGCTGGAGAGAAGTATGTGACAGGCCTTTGGAACACCGACAACTGGACACACGAAATAATAGGGGGCAAATAATGTTCGATTGAGAGCAAACTTATTGAATGAGAACATTAACAAAATCCTCAATTCCTGCACTATTTAAATCATGTCTGACTGTAATAAAGTTTAATTTTAGATGTTGTGCGACAAAGACTCATTGGTACTTCTGTTGTGCGTTTTGCTTTGGGATGTTTCACTCAAGTTGCCTGGAGAGAGACTTTAAAAAGCACACGAAAATCAGTGATAACAGAGTTTATTGCTCTGAGAAATGCCTTCATGAGGCAAATTCTAATAACAACAGTTGAAAGAGGCTCTAATTAAAATTGATCATCTTACGCATTTAAAACATTCCTCAAAACACAATTGGCTAAAAGGGAATTGGATTTTAATGCCCTCATAGAAGAAAAAGAAGAACTTATTGCTTTGCTTTATGCTGAGGTTGATAGGCTTTCTGAAGAAATAATCTAGCAGCCAATTATATTTAAACAAACAGAGACGTAAAACACAAAACTTTGAGGACATAGTCCTGAAACAGGAGGCGAAAATGGTGGGTGGAGATCCTGAATGAAAAGAGCAGTGAAATTCTTTACTGAGACAAGAGATTCAGCAGCTCACTTCGGGGACTTCAACTTTAAAAAATAGTATTAATATTCATTTGGCCCAGGTTGACCGGCTTCAGAAAGAACTGCAAGATCTTAAATCTTTGAATCGAAGTATGATCGACTCTATTAGAGTACTGGAGGCGGGTAACCAATCAGGCTGTGAGGAGATCAAACGTCTTAGAATAGTCAACCAATTTCTTGGTGAACCAGTTCCTAAACCAAATTTCCAAAGTGTATCAATACAACCTGAAGCCACAATGGGTACTACGGCGATAATCTTAGTGGCTCTTCTCATTTTAATGACTATAATCATTTGGAATGTAAGCGGAAAATACTTATTTTAAGTGACCAAAAAGGTTATAATTTGAACCATTTGTTGAATAGTCTTTTGAAAGATGCTTGTATCCAATCAATACTTAAACCTTATGCTATGTTTCTTAATGTTATTGAAAGTGGTATTATTGAGCTAACCAAAGAGTTTACCTTACATGATTATTACAGCCGGTTTTAATGACTTAAACAAAAACAAAATTCCTTTTTTTAGAGAAATAAATGGCTTTTTAAAACAACTGGGACATACAAATGTTGTAGTGCTAGCTGTCCCCTACAATATGAACTCTAATACCTCTAAAGTAAATTAACCTATAAGTTTAATACAAAAATGGACAATTTTCTAAACAAATTAAATTTGTATATACCAGGTAATTTTAGCTTTTTAGATATTAACTCTCACTTTACTCCACTCAAAAAGAGCGTTATTTGTGAAATGCTCTCTCAGTTGATATTTCGAGAACCGATCTCTAAAAAATCTAGTTTTTGTTAATCTTTTGGAGGATTACTTAATTTGGATTCTTCTAACTCTAAAAATATACAAAGCAGAAGTGTGGAGGTGGGGATTGACTCCGAAAATGTTACAGAGATAGGTTTGGACACTGAAGTGATAACTGTGGATGCAGATGTCCGTGAGTCGGATCGTAGCCTACCGATAGTTCTAGCCATGACACTCATCTCCGCTACGCCAGTGACGTCACAACTGTAGGTGTTATTGAGCAAATAATGGACAAAATCGAGTTGCGTGCTTTTACATATTTACTCCAATATCTCCGAACCTAATTGAGCTATCAAAATTATTTTTTTACTATTGTAAAGTGCACAGTTTGGCACTTCTATCGAAGTATAAAATGGTGGATATTTTGTATTCTAAATATGCTTAAAACATAGATAACTGTTGCAGTTCAGAAATTATGCAGGCAAATATTCACCAATCGAAAAACTTTTTTGTTTTTAGGAATTTCCTATAACATGCAGCGAAGAAACTGTAGATAAAAGCCCAAAAATATTTCTTGTACCAAAATTGTTATTGTCACTTTTATAGTTTAGACGCTGTGATATTTTATAGCGCGCAGAATTTAAAAATTCTGATAACTCGTCACATCGGCGCGGGCAGAGTTTTTAAATTCTGCGCGCTATAAAATATCACAGCGCCTAAACTATAAAAGTGACAATAACGATTTTGGTACCAGAAATATTTTTGGTCTTTTATCTACAGTTTCTTCGCTGCATGTTAAAGGAAATTCCTAAAAACAAAAAAGTTTTTCGATTGGTGAATATTTGCCTGCTTAATTTCTGAACTGCAAAAGTTATCGATGTTTTAGGCAAATTTAAAATAGAAAATATCAACCATTTTATACTTCGACAGAAGCGCCAAACTGTGCACTTTACAATAGTAAAAAAATTATTTTGATAGCTCAACTAGATACGAAGATATTGGGGTGAATATGTAAAAGAACGCAACTCGATTTTATCCATTATTTGCTCAATTACACCTACAGTTCTGACGTCACTGGCATAGCGGGGATGAGTGTCAGGGCTAGATCTATCGGTAGGCTACGGTCGGATCCGGGTCTAGATTTCAATCTAAATTTTTCAAATATAGATCAGCCTTTACAAAGCACTTAGCTGCTGATACTAATAATCTTTCATTTCTTCTCTTAAATATTCAATCACTTAAAGTCAAGTCTGCCGAATTGTATCTCTTTATTGATCAGTGCAAATATCCAAACTTTATACTGATAACTGAACATTGGCTAAGGGAGGGTGAGCTGACCCTCATTCCTGGCTATGTGGTGGCGTCGTCCTTTTGCAGAGCTATTTATGGTCACGGTGGCTGCATGATTCTAGTGAACGAAGAATTTTTAGCTAACAACTATTTTCAATCTTTAACTAAGTTTAAAGACCAGCTTGAGGAGAAGATTTTTGAATTTACAATTGTGTGTTAAAAATCACTAAATATTCACATTATCTGTATTTATAGATTACCTAATTCTGATATTACTGCCTTTTTTAATAAATTGGAGGCGCTATTGTCGCTAGTGCCAATATATTCATCTGTCATACTGGCCGGTGACCTAAACATACATTTTAATGATTCAGACTCAGAATAATTGACTAATCTTTTTAGATCTTTCGATCTACAGATGCATTTTAATTGTCCAACTCGTGTGTCAAAGTATTCGTCTACTTTGATAGATTATTTGTGTTCAAATGTTTGTCCTGAACTGGTTGACTGTTCAGTTATTGATGCAGGCTTGTCTGATCATCAGGCCATTTTATGTAACATTGAAATGACAACTCTACAAAAGCCACCAATGCCTAAGCGTGGTAGAATTTTTAGCTCGTCAAACTATAATCAGTTTTTTCGGAGGTGTACTGATACTTCTTGGGACGGCATTCTATCATCCCTCGATCCTATAGGGGAGCTATGCAAAGTTTTCATAAACCTTTTCTTGTTAGCAGGTTAAGGACTAAGATTATCCTCGAGGAACCTTCGAGTTCTTCACCATATTCGAAAATTTACAAGTAATCTATTTTTCCAGAAAACTTATAAGACTAGCTAAAGATTTGCATTACCGCAATCGTTTCGCTGCAGCGTGCAACAAACAAAGGGAAAGTTGGTCAATCATTAATGATATTCGTAAAAAAATCATTTTACCCCAAAATTGAATGAGTGCACCTTATGTCCAAATTTAATTAACAAATATTACTGGTCTGTAGCAGATAACCTGACCAGAAATATACACCAACCTGCTGATCCACTCAGTTTTTTTACCACCTAATACTAATACTAAAAGTTAGCAACTACTTTTACTTTATTCCTACAAGCGCAGAAGAGCTAAAAGAGACAATTTTGCGGATAAAGAACAAAAATAGCTCCGGGTTTGATGAGTTGTCTGTCAAATTATTTTTAAACTTGCCTGGCGGAGTATTGGAAGTTTTGGCTCAGGCAATCAATATGTCATGGGAATCTGGTGTCTTCTCTTCATGTCTTAAACTGGTGAGTCATACCACTACACAAGAGTGGAGATTCGAACGAGCCCTCCAATTATAGACCAATTTCATTTTTATCTGGTTTATCTAAGATTGTGGAAAAGCTTGTTAAAAGAAGGATGATATCTTTTCTAGACTTTAACCACGTTCTAAGTTCTCATCAGTTTGGTTTTCGGGAGAGCCATAGTACTAATGATGCCATTTTTCAATTTTTGGACGGACTATATTCTGGCATAAATAGTGGTGAGGTAACTGCGGCAGCTTTCTGTGACTTATCAAAGACATTTGATTGCGTTGATCACCAGATTCTGCTGCGGAAGCTTCATCACTATGGATTTCGAAGTATAGCGCTTTCATGGTTTCAATCCTATTTGTCCGGACGGCGGCAGGGGGTTTGTGTTGGATCAACTCAGTCTGAAATTCTGGAGAACTATTGTGGGGTTCCTCAGGGATCAGTTTTGGGACCTGTTTTGTTCCTTATCTTTATAAATGGCCTTGCCTCGCTGAAGGTTGCTGATAAATTTACTTTATTCGCTGACGACACCACAATTCTATGGCACTGTGCTGACCTTTTCAGTCTAAAGCGTGCTATCCAGGTGGATCTTCAAATGCATGCTCAAGTCTTGGTGTGACTCCAACCCGCTCTTACTGAACTTGACTAAGACAAGTGTTCTGTCCTTCAGGTGTGATCTGGGATTTTCTAACCACAATATGTCAATCGAGTGTCGGCCTGAGGCTAAATTTCTTGGAGTAATTATTGACTCTCAGTTACGTTTTAGGTCTCATATTGCGGTCCTTTCGAGGAAGATTTCATCTGGGTGTTTTGCAGTGAGGATGATGACGGTGGAACTGGGGCATTCTTTATCCAGATCAGTGTATTTTGCATTTATTGAGTCAAGGTTGAGGTATGGCATCTGTTTTTGGGGGATGTGTGGTCATAACTTAGTGAAAACTCTTTTCCTTTTACAGAAGGGGGCTATTAGATATATTGGTGCAGCTAACATTGTAGACCATTGTTTATTAAAGAAAAAATTTTAACTTTATACAGTTTATTTATTCTGGAAAGGCTTACACTTATCCATAGCAACAGACACAGACTGTTGTCTCGTAATGTCTTCCACGCCACCCGAAACAATTCGGACTTAATGCTGCCAGTTCCTCGCTCAGCTTTAGTAAAGAAATCAATAATTTATGAGAGTATTAAAATATATAATCATTTACCACTATGTTTAAGACAGTTGGATTCTCTAAAGCTATTTAGAGGAAATGTTAGGGGACTCCTGGTTGATAGAGCCTATTATAATATGAATGAATTTTATTGTGATAGTTTTTAGTGGTTGTATTTTATATCTTATTTTGTAGTTTAAGTTTTAATTTGTAGCTCGTGAGCTTTCTCAAGACTTTTTCGGTCTTTTGCATTTGTTACTTTTTATTATTATTGTTTATCACTACTGTTGTGCTTACGCTTTGTCGACAAGATATTATGTCTTCTGACAATAAAGCTTATTTTGACTTTGACTTAAAAAAACTGATACAAGTGGCCTTGGAGAAGCTCTGAGAGAAAAGTCAACGAATCACCACAGAGAAATAATTTTCTGCGACCTAGAATGCAGAAAGTAGCTACATAATCGTGAGATATACTATTACTATTAACATTGATGCAAGACTGATTGTGGCCAATACGCAATGAGCAGAGGAAATCGATTGATTAAATACAATGCACAATTTGTCATACAGCTAGAATGATTCGAAGATTCGATAACTTAACAATTCACTTATGATTCAGAAAATTATTGAAGATAATAAATATGCACTCGAAAGTCCTGTCATAAACCAGGTATTACAAAATGTGGGCATCGATAAGACTAGAAGTTTTTGAGAGAAGCAACTTTAAAGCAGCTAGAAAATGAACTGGCATTTTGCTTAATAAATGTTTAGTAGGAAAAAATACGAAATACATGAGAAAATTGAAGAGGATGCGTTAATATTGAAAACCACATACCAGTCAGTCTCTTGCCCTCTTAACATTTTATATAAGACCACAATCATTATCAGCCACTTTAAAATGAAGTTCGGCTTTTACCAATAAACAGATCGGATTCTAAAACGGATAAGATGCTGCCAGTAAATACATATTTTGCATAGAGTGCAATGAAAAATAGCTCTATGTCGGAGAGTGGTTGTTGGAGCGAACCGGCAACATCGCCTGTTGTCGATTTTCTAGCATAAACAAAGTCGAAATTTATCGTGATTTTCGGAAAAATAATTCGCGAAAAGTGGTTCGGCGTCTTGTTGAAAGTGCAAGGCATAAATGGAAACAAAGTTTCTTCCTAAAACACAAGAATTCTAAACTAATTCTCACAAATACCGCGTTACGGTTCCCTTGTAAACAATCAAAATAGAAACATTGTTGCCACTTCTATCGGCCGGTTTTTCCTGACGATTTAATTATTTACAAAACATACTGCAAATAAATCAGCAAATATGGCAAATGTTTGCTTTAAGTGTAAAGTGAACTGTGTTATGAATGAATCAAAAACTGATATATTTGGATATCCTTGTGACTGCTGCAGAAAAATCATTTGCAAAAATTGCTCCAATACCAGTGCTACAGAAATAAGGGCCCTCATAATGACAACAAGGACATTACTCTTCTTCTGTGAAGATTGTAAAGATTCCATTAAGCAAGTACCAACTTTAAAACATGATATGGAGGATATTAAGAAGGATTTTGGAGAATTGAAAGATGCCATGAAAGCGGCAGTACCTAATTATGCAGATGTGGCCAAAACTTTCGAACAAAAGACACAATCACTTACTCAAGAATTAAAGGAACTGGAAAACAAGTTAAAAGAGAAATCCAATCAGCAAACTACAGATTTTCCACCATCATTGGATGCCCTCAAACAGGACATCAAAAACCTGGAAAATAAAGTCATAGCTAAACCAATTGGGAGCAATTCGAACCTTGAACCAACAGAACGAGAAATAAGGGCACAAAATGTGCTCCTCTTTGGTGTGTTGGAAGTTTCAGAATACTCTACCAGGGAGGACAGAATAGAGAAGGATAAAAAGAAGGTTCATCAAATCTTAAAGGAGGTAAATTCAAATATAAATATAAATAATCTAAAGATAATGAGAATAGGAAAATATGAAGAACACAAAGTGAGACCCGTTAAAATAATATTTCCAAATAAAGAAGAAGCATTAAATATATTAAAGCAAAAGAGCAAACTGTCAGCATTGACAAACACAACTTATATTAAAGGGGGTCAAACTGAAGCCCAAAGAAAGTATATGAAAGAGTTGATACAAGAACTGGAAACACGAACAAATCAAGGAGAACAGCATCTGAAAATAAAATATGTTCGTGGAACGTCTAGGATTGTTTCTATTAAACCAAATTCAAAAAAACTAAACATTTCACCCACTACAGTTGAAGTAACCTATTGGCATTCAAACCTGTGTTCTATAAAAAATAAAATTGATGAATGGAAAGCAAATATACAAAGAAGTAACCCCACTTTTATCTGCATAACTGAAACTTGGCTCAATGAAAACATTCCTGACGATTTAATCAATTTGCTTGGATATCGTATATTCCGTAAAGATAGAAAAGCCAAAGAAGGAGGAGGTATACTGATATACATCAAAGAAATAGAAAACAATATCCAAATTCACTCATCAACTGAAAATAAATATGATATTCCTGCTCCTGTGGAGTCTTTGTGGGTGAATGTTAACGTAGGTGGTGCAAGGATACTTCTTGGTTGCATATATAGAACTGATTATGTCAAAGCAGAAATAAACTCAGAATTGGCCAAAACAATTAAAACTGCCTTTTCTAATTAAAATAAAACCATAATTTTTGGTGACTAACTATCGAGAGATAAACTGGGATAGTCTTCAAACAGCTACACAGGACGCACAAGCAGAAGAGTTCCTACATGGGTTTAGAGAAACAAATGCCTACCAAATGGTAAATTTTAACACAAGAATACGAGGAACTCAGCAGTCTCTACTTGATCTCCTACTTGTAAGTGAAAAAAACTTAATATATGACTTAAAAAGTTCTTCTCCAATTGGACAAAGCGACCATGTATTAATTACTGGTACATCTCAAATAAAGGCAAAAGACAAGGAAACATTTAAAAACAAAACACGAAACTTTTGGAAGGCAGATTATAATGCCATCAACAACTACATAAGCGAGCAAAACCTCGATAACACAAAGACCAACCTCACAAAATATGAATTGTGTGAGAAAATTATCAAAAGACCCATCGATACCTTTATCCCACTCCAATTCATAAGAAAAAATCCGCAGAAACCATGGAAAACTGCAACCATCATCAAGGAGATAGACAAAAAACGCAGGTTTTGGGATATGTATAGACATAACACTACAGACGAGAACTATCAGGCATATAGACTCCAGAACAACAAACTAAAAAACGCAATTCCTAATGCAAGAATATGTCACGAACAAAACATAGTTCAATCAAAATCAAACAAAAAATTCTATAAGTATGTAAGCAAAAGTCTAAATTCCAAAGTTACAAAAATTACCCTAAAGGATAATAAAACTAACTCCATAGTAGAAAATAATTTGGACACTGCAGAAATGTTTGCAGACCAATTTAAGAACATGTACACCAAAGAAAACAATCAGATTCCTATTCTTCCCAACAGCTACAGGAACATAAGCTCACTGCATACTATAAACTTCACTCCAGAGAAAGTCAAAGAAGCAATATCGGATCTTAAAACCGACTCAAGTCCTGGACCTGATGAAATTCCATCCATATTTTAAAACAGGTGTGCAGAGAGTCTAAAAACACCGCTAAGTTTTGCAATGAATGAATCAATTACCCTTGGAACTATACCAACCAGTTGGAAGAAAGCCATTATTACACCGATCTATAAAAAGGGGGACAGATTTCAACCTGAAAACTACAGGCCAGTAAGCTTAACAAGTTCAGTCAGTAAACTGATGGAAAAAATTATAGTGAAGGAACTGGCAGAGTTTTCAATTATAAATGAAATCTTGCCGGACAACCAGGATGGCTTCCAGAAAAATAAATCAACAATAACTAATATTCTTCGATGTTTGAATGATTGGACTGCAAACTATGATAAAAATATACCAACAGATGTAGTCTACCTAGACTACGAGAAAGCCTTTTTAAAAGGCTCCTGTACAAATTGGAGCACTTTGGAATAAGGGGTTGTCTGCACAAATGGGTAGGCAACTTTATACGAGGCAGGACCTTTACGGTGAGAGTAAATGGAGAATGCTCTTCCTTTCGGGACGTGATTCGTGGAGTACCACAGGGATCTGTGCTGGGACCACTCTTATTCTTGTTGTATGTTAGTGACCTGGGTAAAGAAATTAAGACCAATATATAATTCTTTGCAGATGACACCAAGTTATATTGCGATGTATCGAGGTATTCTGACATGAAAGACGATCTAGCAACAATTGAGACATGGTCCAAAAATTGGCAGATGAAGCTAAATGCTGACAAATGTGTGGTGTTATCCATAAGTCCAGAAGATCTAGGAAACCAATATATTCTGGGTGGTTGTGTGTTGCAACATGTCCAGTCATATAAGGATCTAGGCATTATAATATCAAATGACCTGCAATGAGACAAACACATTGCTTCTATTGTGAAAAAGGCCAATTCTTTCGCGTATTTGGCTAGAGTAGCATTCAATAATACTAGTCCACAAATGATTCTTCAGCTGTATAAGACATACATAAGACCAAAGATTGAGTATGCACACACAGTTTGGAATCCATATTTTATCAAAGACATAACTTGTTGGAAGGGGTACAAAGAAGATTTACTAAGATTCCAAAGGAATTCCACAACACCGGATATGAAGCCAGGATGAAGCAATTACTGTTAACATCAAGAGAGAAGAACGAGAGGAGACCTAATTGAAACATTCAAAATGTTGAATAACCACTACAACGGGAACATCCACAAAATTTTCTCCTTAAACCATCTTCAGAATCTTCGAGGTCACTCCAAAAAACTTAATAAACAAAGGGCAAACAAACTACAAAAAAAAAATCTTAAGTAACAGGACAGTGTATAAGTGGAACTCCCTGACTGAAGAAATAGAGAGTGCGCCGAACATCAATACTTTTAAAAACCGTCTTGATTCAAAGATGGAAGACATTGGTGGTGTGTTGGTACATTATGCATCATAGAAAAATGCAATTCGACAAACTTGAACTGAATTTTGACTATTGTTTTATTGTAAACAGACTCATCGGTTTTACCGCTTTCTGTTTTATTTATAAATAAATAAATATGATCCTGTTCACTTTAGTCAAGGTGAGATCCTTAGCTCGTGGGACGCTAAAACTTATCAACTTGATAGTTATCATTTTAAGGTTCCTTAGAACTAATACGAAGTTCTAGGAGGGTTTCATGGAGAGCTTACTGTCAGAACATGGAAAGTTTTCTGGCAACTAGATTTTTTTTTTCACAAGCTCCGGGGCATTGGATACATCTTCTGCAGAGAAGTTTCTCACCTGAAACACACTTTCCTGGCGCCAAAGCGAAACTCTGACGAACACCTGAGCTTGCCCTCCCTGGGAGCTCATTTGACCTATTCAAAAGTATGAGACCGGATGGCATATTTCCGGCTCTTCTTCAGAAGGGTCTGGAGCCATTACTCCTAATGGTTCGAGTGGCGTTCATACGTAAGGCCGCAAATTAATTTAAACTGATGGGTCTCTGCCCTGAAGGCAGAGAAGATGGTGGAATCTCACATAAAAAGCGGAAATCCATCTGCCCGTACCAGCAGGTCTATATAGTGGGCCTAGCCGTATTTGAACTTTTCAGTGTGAAGAGGAAGGGATTAAAAATGCGCCACCTGCTATTAAAAACTTCAAAATATGGTAAATGACAAATGTCTTCATTGTGTATGTATGCGCATTTAAAATTATAGATATTTTCTTTATTATTATTAAGCGAGTAACAAGCTATATTGAATTGTTATAAGAAAATATGACTCGTTTCAATGTTATTTAATTTAAAACTCGCTTTCCCTCGGTTTGTTAGCGAACCGACTAAAGCTATCGCTGGGTTACAGTTGTCAGATACAAATAAAATACGTGAAAATAAACTATGTCGGATCATGCGGAAAAGGGGTTTTTGACCAATTTTGCTATTCTATGTTTTGATTAAGCAAACATGTTATAATTAGATTTGGTTTAATGCAGTTTTAAATATGTTAATTTGAAATCCCGTAATCGTTTAGTACTCCGATTTTAAAAAATTAACTGTGGCATCACAGCAAAACTTTTCTTTGCGTTTCTTA
>MU187595.1:14325-25800 GCA_016904865.1 Pissodes strobi | reverse complement strand
TGCAATAACGGCGGAGTTATTCGAAGATATGTTGAATGGAATTCCTCTGGATTACCTAATAATAATGGGAGACTTAAACTGTCACCACCCCATGTGGGATTCTTGTAAGCCCAATGGTGGAGGCAAATTTCTGTGTGATTTCACTTTTGAGAATGATTTGACAATCATGAATGACGGTACTGCGACGCTCTTCCGACCCTTGAATAATGGTATACATAGTGCGTCAGATTTATCCATTGTAAGTGGCAGCCTCTCCTTGTATGCTAATTGGAGTGTAATTCATGACTGTGGTAGTAGTGATCATTTTCCCACCTTCTTAAATATCAACTGCTCTACTTCCCATGATTTTAGAAAAGCTTTTACGTCTACATTATCTATCAAGAAATTTTCATAAAGTAGATTGATCTACTTATTATAACATCTTGCATCTGCTATCGCAGACTGATTCAGGGGATTTGAACTATGAGGACTTGCTGAATATAATCGCTCGAGCGGCAGACAACTCAATTCCTATGAAAAAAAGGGAATGCAGAGAAGTACATCAATTCCATGGTGGGATGATGAATGTTCCATATGGGTGCAGGTAAGAAAAGAAGCTGTCCAACATTTCAATAATTTTCCTTCTCTAGAGAACTTTATTAGAGCCAAACACGTTATAGCACGAACCAGACGAGATCTTAGATTAAAAGAGAGAAACAAGTTCAAAAGTTTCTGTGAGACTTTAAATAAAGGTTCTAGTATAAAGTATGTGTGGAATAAGGTTAGAAAGCTTGCGAACCCTAAGAATTCTTCTGTAGGCTTTGTCCCTTCTGACAACATTAAGAATGAGCTACTCATTAAGATATCTTCAATTAATATAAACCCAGAATTTATTCCTCTCCGAATTGATAAGTACTCGGTTCCCTTTTCGTTACATGAGCTTAACAATGCCATTGCTAATAAGGGTCAGTCTGCCCCAGGGATCGATGACATCTCTTATAGTATGATTAAGTACCTACCAGTAACGGCAAAAAATTCACTCCTCAAAATTTATAATGACTGTCTAAAGCAGGGTCCCTTACCGGGGGATTGGAAAAAGTTCAATATTGTTGGGATTTTGAAACCAAATAAAAACCCCTTATTGGTTGATAGTTTCAGACCAATCGTCTTATCTTCCTGTATACTTAAAACATTAGAAATAATTATTAAAAACATATTGGATTGGTTTTTTGAACACAACGCCAAATTTCAATTTAATCAGGCTAGCTTTAGGAAGGGTAGGGGCACAATGGATAATTTATCTTTTTTACACACTTGTATCTTGGAGGCTTTTGGTTTCTCGCAGATGGAACACTGGCATTGTTCCTTGATGTTAAAGCAGCATATGACAACGTCAACATATACAAACTATATGACATTCTGGTTACGTTAAATATTCCTACAGACATGAATAATTTAATCTTTAAAATTCGAAACAACAGACTTCTGTATTCTAGAGGCAATAATGGAGAATTTTTAGGCCCCAGGCTGGCCACGAGAGGGCTTCCTCAGGGATCTCCTTTGAGCACTATCTTGTTGAATATTTACATATCGAGTGTCTTCTTCCGGAGGGCGTTCACTTATTGGGGCACGCGGATGATTTAGTTATGTTTGTAAAAGGAGTTAATTTGGAGACAATGGCCGAAAGGTTGCAAGGTGGTTTGGAAAATGTTCAGGGTCAATTATCGGAAGTAATTGCACAAGTGCACCAAAATTACCGATAATTTTGCATGACAGCGTGTTGTCTAAAAACTGCATGAGTTCATTTTCATATTTTGGAGAAAGAGCCCGACACCGAAGGTGGAGGGCTCTTTTTGCAAAATATGAAAATGACCGAATGCAGTTTTTCTAAGACAACACGCTCGAATGCAAAATTTTCTGGTTATTTTGATGCACGAGTGTAATTCGGGGGAATATTTCCCGAATTAGGACATAGTTTTAAAAAAATACATTTTTATTCTTTTTTTAATACAAAAACGTACATGTAACTGTAAACAAAGTACAGAGATGCAAAAATACGATTTTTTTTTAATCCGAAACGAGACATTTTTGATAATACCTATATATTCACTAGACTTTGACGTTATTTATAAATTGTTGCTGTCAAATTTTCAATGGAATTACCATAGATACGTACGATGCAATTATCGCTGTGCTCTTTCGGTTTCTACAGTGCAATTATCGCTGTAATTTTCCGAGAATTGCACTCCTCTAATGGGATTTTTTATACATGAGGGAAATATTCAGAACTAGATCTTCACCTCTCTACTGATAAATCGGAAGGTATTTGGTTCATTAAGGGGCTAAGAAAGGCTCGGTTACCAATAATTAAGCTATATAACACAAATATTCGTTTTGTAAATAATGTCAAATTTTTGGGGCTCACTCTTCATAACCACCTGAAGTGGGACGCTCATGTGGAGAACATTGTCAACAAGTCCAAAAAAAATATTAATGTCTTGCAGGCTATTTGCAGGGTGTGGTGGGGTGCAGACCCTAGAACCCTTTTGATGGTTTTTAATGCATTAATAAGATCCCATTTGGATTATGGCTCATTTTTGTTTAGGCCTTCAAGTAAAAAGTGTTTAAATAGATTGGATGTAGTATATTTTGAGGGTTTAAGAATCTCTTTGGGCTGTATGAGGTCCACCCCCAGTATGGCCATTTTAGCTGAGTCTGCAATGTTGGAGCTTGACTACCGAAGGAGAATGTTGGCTACTAAGTTTCTCTCCAAATTAGTTGGTTTACAGGGTCACCCTTTGATTTCCATTCTTTGCAGACTACGTGGAAACTTGATCAAAAATCCGGGATTTTTTAAAGATGGTAATTCTCCGTATTTAGTCTCGGCAATTGAATATTACTATCCATATTTTAGGAAAATGCATAAAAACGCTAATTTCTATTGTTATGATATAGATTTTGATATTTTAATTTCCCCATTACAAACTTTTAATTGCAATATAAAAAAGAATGAACCCATGGCGAAAGAAAAATTCTTGATGGCAACGGAGAGATACAAGGGTGATTATGTTTTTGTCTTTACAGACGCATCGAAGATGGACGAAAGAGTGGCGTATGCTCTTTATATTCCGGATATTAATTACAGGTTTTCTCAAAGACTTCCTCGATAGTGCAATATTTATAAGGCTGAAATCATAGCTATCCACCAAGCAATAAAATCATGTTTAAATAAAAATTTTAAAAGGGCAATAATTTTTTCTGACTCTCTCAGTGCAGTCTCTAAAATAAAGGGCAATCACTTTAGCCCTCCGGCTGATCTCTCAGAACAAAAAGATTGATAGCTCTGGCTAACCAGAATGGATTTCAGTATTTGATCTCCTGGATTCCAGGCCATTCTGACATCCGTGGAAACGTAATGGTCGACATACTCGCTAAAGTGGGAAGGGATTTGACTGTACCGATGGACATTCTTTTGGACTCTGGGGATTTCTTGCCTGTAATTAAAAGACAAATTTTTTCCCAATTTAAAACGTATTGGAAGGAGGCACTTTATCAGAGGAGACATCAATATATTCAGGTTCAAGATTCCTTTCCATCTAAATCTTGGTTTTTTAATTTCCCTTACAAGAATAGACGACAACTTACGACAGTCATTAGGATGCGTACGGGCCACTGCTCTGTGAAGTGCCACCTTTTTAAGTTAAACCTAAAGGATGATCCGCTATGTGAATGTGGTTTGGTGGAAGACCTAAATCACGTATTTTTTGAATGTCCAATCAACGTCATTCCTAATTTTGATTTATATAGGATTCTTAGTAGAAATTCGATGACCCCAATTTCTATTTTTACTGTGCTGGGAGATCCCAACGAAAAGAAGCTTAACCTGCTTTTAAAATGTTTGGCAATTAATAAGATTAATTTATAATTATACCCAATGCTTAACTAATTGTTATCCTTTCCTTTCAGTGTATGTTTGTGTTGTCTGTCTGAAGATACTGTTCCATTTGTATTACCTATGTTGTTATGTCTTGCTAACAGTTAACCTCATACAGAAATTTTCGGAAGAAAGTTCACTTCTAAGATTCACTCACAGTACTTTTGAAGCTAACAATAAAATAAAGTTTTTTTAGTGACAATCTCAGTGGTCTGGATATGGCTTAAAGCCAGACAACATCCTGGTCACTACCAAATTGTGCTGGCGGATTGCCTTGCAGCAAAGCCATTAACAAGAACAAGAAGAACAAGAAGAAGGTGTTCTACTGGTTATTAACATCATTCCTACTTATCTCAAAAATCGGGTCTCAGTCTTGAAGGTTCAATAATGTCAAGAAATTAAATTTTTCTTCATGGCTAAAGTAGCGTCTATAAGTATGACCTATATTATTATTATCATTTTGGGCAGTAAAAGTGAGCATTTGGGTTTTGTGATCTGATATATGTCTCTTAAATACGCAACTTTGCCAATCTGAAATATTTGTAAAAAAATTGTCAATACAACTATTTAAGCGAATGCATTCAAAAATTCTTTCCTTTAAATCGAAAGTACCTAGTAGAGAGAGTAATTCCAATTTTCTTGGATTGTTTTCTAATAATTCTATGTTAAAGTTTCCCCCTAGAATTACTAATTTATCATCTTTACAAATTTCTATTAAAAGCCTTTCCACTTTATTTATGAAGACTTCAAATAAGCCTGTGGGAGGCCTATATATTGACACTACCGTTACTACTCCTTTATTAAAGGTACACTCCAAATTAGCACGCACAAAACAACCTTCCTCTGAGATTTGCACCAACTCTTTGCTTTCTCTCCATTTTACATCAGCTCTTACATATACTGCTGATCCTCCATAAGTAGTTTTTCCTAGGGTTATGTTTTCTGCAAAAGGCAGAAACTAATTTGACGTTTTTAGTGTTAGGTAGGTTAGGTAAACATCTTGTGATTTCCAATGCATACGATTTTACACATTGGGAAATCATTAACATATGTTCTATTTTATCCACTGCGTTTCCAAGTGACTGAGCGTTTTGGTGTATGATTGATTGATTCATATAGTTTGATTGTTTGTTGTAGGATATCAGGGGTTTCTTTCTTAGTTGTTGGTCCTCTGTAAAAAATCACCCTCCTGCCTAAAGATATTTTTATGTTTCTTAAAGTCAAACCTTTTAATCCCTACATAAAGTGGCCAGAATGATGGATCAAACATTTGATCTTTTTTAGTTATGGAGGCAGCGACAACAAACGCTTTAAGTGGAGTTTCCTCCGTTACAATTTCTTTGACGAATATATTTTCATTTTCGAACCCAGCCTTTTGAGCAATGTAATTCTTTACAGTATTTCCAGTCGCTGTTCTTTTAGTGAGGAGGATTGCGGGAGACTTCATGGGGGAAAATGAGGGAAGTGACAAAAAATACACCAGGATATTTATATATATATTATTTGAAGATTATACAATATGAAATGGTAAAATTCAGTCTCGGTTTCATCAACAGAAGCTGAATTATTCTGATAAAGAGGCAATAGGGTTAAAATCGTTAGCAACTAGTAAATATAAATATTTTAAAGCCAATTATTATTTATGAAGATATCAATGGTTATATTAGTACATATTGCAAAAAAATCGACAAATCATAATAGTACTAAATATAATTATTCTAGAGAACAAGTGGAAAAAAAATGTACTTGAAATTAATTATATTATGTTCACAGGTGATCAAATAGCTGATTGAATTGAAAGCAGCTATAATAAGAAATTAAACGACATTTTATAATGTAAAATTCTAACTGGGGCATTGAATATTAAAATTGCTGTAACAGTTGTAATAAAATAACAGAAATTGAAAGCAAGTATAAATTTATCTGTTAAATTATTTAAGTAAATGTAAGTGCGTACAATTTTAAAACGTGAATTATAGGTTTTTGTTCGTTTTTAATGTCTGCCCATTTATGCTGGAGCTGCGCTTTATGATCTCAGAAACCCGCAGTTATATATATATTATATTCGATGCATGTTTATTTGTCTTAACGCGCGGTTTAATTTTTTTTTCAACAATTAAGACAGTTACGTTAATAAATAATGTAATTTTTTTTGCGAAGCGAAGATTGCCAGTAAAATTACATTAATCTAAGCAGATTACATCATCTTCAGCCCTTTTAATTTTCGCTTTAGATGCTGATGAGACTAGAGTTATATCAATTGAGGACAAATTCTTTATAACCGATAAAGCTTTTTTTTCCCTATCAGTCTTATCAGAATGGTGCTGTCTTACGAGATTTGTAGCAGAAACCGATTGCTTAGCAGATATTTTTTCCAAACTATATTGCTTTGTGCTAATTTTTTCGATGTTTCCGCGTTTGGCGATAACATCAATATTGTCTTTTGATTTATCACTAATACCGGATTTAGAACGTGCTGTACCTTCGTACACTCTCCTTTTTTCGAGGTTTCGTTGATGGTTGACATTGACACTAAGTTTCTTATGATCAGAATCCTTTGTAAATATGTCTGATTTAACGGATGCACTAAGTTTAGGTATGTTTAAACCCGTTGATTCCATTTGCGGATATATTCGCCTGGTATGATCTTTTGAAGATTTGGAGGATGTCGAACTACTCTTCGTAGGGGATATCACAGGAGAAATTTCAACTGATTCGTCCAGTGAAATAGGGCCTACGATCCTGGATTGCTGTTTTTCGGTTGGCGGAGATTTTTTGTCTTTTACATTACTACTAAAAACCTAAAAAAAGAAATTAAAATAATTATATATCTTATGATTCAATTACTTTTGAGACTCTTCAGATCCAGGGGTGCTCCATCGAAATAATCGAAAGTACATACAGGAAATATAATTTGATCAAATCGATAATACATATATGTCCCCTACTATGTTGGGGTTTGGAACCTTCGGCAACATGCATTAAAACGGAGTTTTATCCACAATACCGAAACAGAATTATTACACTCGACGCGCGTTTCGCTAACCATGTTAGCATCATCAGAAGATGATTTAAACTAAATTTGAAACTCTCCCTAACTCGCTTTTATACTAAATGTTTGCTTAGTCAAGCGGAACCAAAGGGATCAATCCTGTAATCCCACTAGGCCTAACTTAGTATCATGGCGCCGAGTGATGGTGTGTCGGATCATGAGCTAGAAAAAGTTAATTTTACATGTTGTAGAAAGAAAATATGTGGGAGTATTGTATGTACAGTGTGCGGAAAAATGTTCCATAAATCGTGTACTGCGGAAAAGGTCAGAATCATAGATAAAACTCGATTAATATGCGAGGAGCATGGTGACATAACCTCAAGAGAAAAGGAAAGAGAAATGGAAATTCTATACCTGAAGACCATGGTAGGGGAAATGAAAAACAAGAACCAGGTTTTGGAAGAAAATAACACCCTTTTGAGGGAAAAAGTGTGTGATCTGGAAGAAAAGCCTCAGAAAATCAAAGATGCTCAAAAAACTGGTAAACAAACAGAAACGAACAAGGCAAAAAAACATTCTGGCGATACCGATAAATCTAGTGATGGGCAATTGCCACAGATACCCAAGCAGAGGATCAACCGTTCTGCTGCTTCACCACCAACACCGAAATTGCGGGCCGTATCGGAAGCACATCCTGCCAATCAGCCAAGTCATCATGGGAATAACGTCATCGATACTGCAATCGCGGTTTCATCTATCCAAGTCTCTGAAAATCCATTGAATGAACAACAAATAATGTCAAATAGCGTGACAGCCAACAACGAAGAAGAATGGAAAAAAGTTTCTTACAAGAAAAATAAAATCATCCTGAGCCCCTAAAAGGCTCCAGCGATGACACCGAAGCTCTCAAAACAGCTCCAAGAATGGCATTTTTATTCCTCTCCGGGCTAGCTCCAGAGGTAACTATAGAAAAAGTCATCGAGTATCTGGCGGGCAAAAATTTAAAGGAGGATGCAGTTGCGAGAAAATGAAGACAAAAAAAGAAAAGTATCGCAGTTCGTTTAAACTTACCGTTCCACATCAGGACAGAGAACAATACCTGAACGCACACCTATGGCCTAAAGGGACCATAGTGAACCATTTTTTAAATCTTCAACGCCAGAGAGAGGTGAACAACCAAAAGCCTCAGTTTCGCCCGGACCTGAGGTGGAAAGCACAAGAAAACGTGTAAAGATCCTGCATGTAAATGTGAGGTCGTTAAGAAATAAAGTGTTGCAGCTGGAGGCATTTATCATCGATAAAAACAGAGACATACTGTGCGTTACAGAGCATTGGATGTTGGAATCTGAAATTTGCATATTTCAGATTGATGGATACAGAACTGTGGGATATTCGGCTAGGAAGGATTCGTTAAGAAGTGGTACGGCCAGATATGTTCGAAGTAGCTTAGAAACAGAGAGTAAGACCTTTTCTGAGAATTATAATGTGAAAAAATGTATAGAATATTCGCGTGTTTTTGTCAAAGATTTTAATATGTATGTTTTAACTATGTATAGATCCCCGTCGGGTCTCTTTGACACGTTCTTGGCGGGAGTGGAGAGCATATTTGATGCACTGGGTACCGACAGGTTAATTGTTTTGGCTGGCGACTTTAATGTCCATTTTGGCACTGCCGAGGTTAGTGCAGCTCAGTTGTGTGACACCTTGTCAGGCTTTGGTATGATACAAACAATACATGAGGCAACCAGGCACACGGCTTGCTTGGACAACATCTTCGTGAGTGCTGACGCAGATGTCCTTTGTACCGGAGTGGTAGATCTTAACATCTCTGATCACATGGGTCAGACAGTTGAATTTTCAGTACGTCTCCAGGAGAAAGGTTTCACACTAGACAATAAAGTATGTAGACCAATAACTCAAAGAGGATTATTTATGTTTTATAATATAGTAGCTAGTAGCAGAGGTTTCCTGGGATTTCGTATCGGCAGCTAATCTTGTTCTTAATATTGACAACAAATTTGATAGGTTCATGGATGTCCTGGAACAAGCCTTTCTGAGATCTTTTCCAGAGAAACAATATGTTGTGCGTTCAGATCAATCAAACATTAGTTGGTTCAACGATGAATTAAAGGCTATGAGTTGCTTGGTGAGCTTAGTTTACAGCATAATGACTTCAATATCAAACATCAATATATCCAATATAAAAAGGCATACAGGGAAGCAATTCACAGAGCTAAGATTGCAGCAAACAACAATTATTTCATTCGTTCTTCTGGTAATTCTAGTAAGTGTATGTGGCAAATTATTAATAAACAAAAAAGTAAATCTAAAAAAATCTCTCCTACTGACAAACTGACTTCCAATGATTTTAATAACTTTTTTCTGGATACAGCCCAAGCACTTGTAAAAAACATTCCAGAGTCTAATATAAATCCCATAGCAAATTTAAAAAAAGAAATTCCAACATTGAACAACTTTTCATTTTCAGAGGTAGGTTTCAATGAAATTCGTGATATTATTAACAATCTAAAAAACAAGGCCAGTCGCGACATATACGGTTGGAATGTGAAAGTGATTAAAACCATTAATTTTGATACCACCAAACATTAATCTGTGTTTCAAAGAAAATATTTTCCAACCGTGTTAAAAAGTGCGTTGGTAGTACCTTTGTTTAAAAAGGGAAATCACGATTTGCCAGAAAACTATCGCCCAATATCACTATATCCAAAATATTGGAAAAACGAGACAAATTGTGCAATTTTTTGAAACAAATGATTTATTTACCAAATGTCAGTTTGGATTTAGAAAGGATAAAACACAGATCTGGGCATCCTGATTCATTTCATGACCTTCAGTATAACACAGTGTTCTGTTCTGTGACCTTAATAAGGCCTTTGACTGTGTTGACCATGGAATTCTCCTTCGGAAGCTTAGGGCATCTAGGTTTTGTCCTGAAAGTCTTAACTTGTTGAAGTCCTATTTGGAGGGTAGGTGTCAGGCTGTACGGTATTCAGGGGTGACATCGGCAAAGCGTGAAATTACTATTGGAGTTCCCCAAGGTTCTGTCTTGGGCCCCATACTATTTCTAATATACGTTAATGATCTACCAAAGACTGATCCTATATCTAAGTATACACTCTTTGCTGATGACACATCGGTTTCTGTCGGCGCTAGTACACTGGAGGCTTCCCTGGAGAGTTCTGTGGTTGCGCAGGCGAGGGCTGAGGAGTGGTTTCACTGTAATAGACTGTTGCTGAATAAGGATAAGACTAAGAGAGTGGTTTTCTCGATGAGAGATTTAGGAACGGTCAACTCTCATGTTGACAAGACTAAGTTCCTCGGAGTTTATGTAGATCCTCGGTTGCAGTGGGACGATCATGTTAATTATGTCTCATCAAAACTGACAAAAGCTCTCTATTTGCTTCGGAGCCTGAGAGACAATGTCTCCCTGGTTGTGCTAAAAACAGCATATTTTTTTATCTTCCATTGCCAACTTTCCTATGCAATGCTTGCATGGGGTCATGCTGCTGCTGGTATCCGGCGACTTTTTGCATATATATCTTGGAGAATCTTCTATATGTCAGGAAGAACATGGGTTTGTTTCTTGCTCACGAGAACGTGCATGGTCATTTAACCAGAAATAGAGGTAACATCATGCCCATCTACCAGCGCTTAAGGAGGTGTCAGAGCGGCCCTGGTTACTGGGCGATAAAAATTTTTAATGTTCTTCCCGCGGAGATTAAGACATTGCCGTTGTCAAATTTTAAAACAAAAATTAAAGAAATCCTAATATTCTACAGTTTTTATTCTTTTGATGAATTTTTAAATTGTTATTTTAACTAGTGTTGTGTTTTTATTTTAGTATATAAGTAAATATGTCTATATTGTTTTTAAAATTTTACTTTCTTAGTACTGTGTTGGCAATTTGAGGCCAGGCACGTAATGTTTTGAAATATTTGTATTCTTACTATTATTATTCATTGTTCATTGACGTGTGTAAATTACTATGTAATATTGACATGAATAAATTTATGATTATGATTATGATTAGTCACGCTCGATCAACCAATACAATGGACTATACGGAATAGGCCCTTTATCTCTGTATAAACTATTCTTACATTTAATAATTTTCATATGCGTCTAATAATCTCCTATCAGTTATATTACGAATTAATTTTAAATTTTTAATTGTTATTCTATGATTATTATCAAAAGCATGCTCGGCAACACCTGATTTTTCTGTTCTACCATACTTTAAATGAGCTATGTGTTCCTTGAATCTCGTGGGTATAGATCTTCTAGTTTGCCCAACATACTTTTGGTTACAATCCATGCATCCAATTTCATATATTCCACTTCTTTCTAATATTTCAATTAGGGGGTCCTAATAATTTCTTAATGTTGAACTGAGTTTGGTATACTAATTTTAAACCTACTTCCTTAAAGACTTATTGAAGTCCTCTAGAATACTGAGGATTATATGGTATCGAGACATATTTTGTATTGTCATCCTGATTGACGAAAGAAGTGGAATCACGAATGGTCTTTCTAAACAAATGCCTATTAA
>MU187595.1:0-14315 GCA_016904865.1 Pissodes strobi | reverse complement strand
CTGGTCATTTTGTGTTGGTCGCAGTGGAAGGAGTCATTAGGAATATATCGGTTAGTGGCAGTACTTTTTCTATAAATATCAAATTCTAGTGTGTTATTATCGTTCCTAATTACTAAAGTATCCAAAAATGGAAGTATGCCATTGTTCTCGACTTCATAAGTAAATTTAAGGGTGGGGAAACGGTTGTTTAGGTTGGTTACAAAATCTTCGATATTAGCGGTTTTTGTGTCGAAAATCGCGAAAATGTCATCCACATACCTGTACCATACCCTTGGAAAATATTCGAACTCTTGACTGATTTCATTTTCAAATTTACTCATGAAAAGGTTAGCTAAGAACGGCGATAAACAGTTGCCCATTGCCGTGCCTTCAAGTTGTTGGTAATAGTTATTTTTGTTTTGAAAATAATTTTGATCCATGCAAAGTTTGGTTAAAGTTAAATATTCTTGTTTGATTTCGTTATCAAAACTGTTCATCTCAAGTAATTCACAAAGGTATTGCAAGGTCTGCGGGATTGGTACACTAGGGAACAATGAGCAAACATCAAACGAGATTAAAATTTCACCTTCCTTAAGGTTCGTACCTTTAATTTTGTTTATGAAATCTAAGAAATTTAGTACACCTGAATTCTGTTGTTTTATAGGTAAATTTTCAAACTGGTTTGCTAGCCACTTGGATATATTATAAGTTGGCGATCCTATTGCCGAGACTATGGGACGCATTGCCTTCCCAGGCTTATGAATCTTGGGAAGACAATATAGTTTCGGCATAGTAGGATTGCTCACATATAATTTGTATTTAATTTGATCAGTAATAAGGTTGTTACATTTCTTCAAAGTGTTTTTAACCTTGAGATATTGTTATAAGGCCCGGATTCTATTAAATTATCAACTCGTTGAAAATATTCGCTTTTGTCTAAAATAACAACCTTATTATCTTTGGCAGCTTTTAGATAGAAAACATCTTTCTCCTTTAATAATCTCTTGATTGTATTTTTTCCTTTTCCAGGACGAGAGTTAACATTATTATTAATCACATTTTTTGAGATCTGATTCTTGCATGCTTCTCTAACAAATCCTTTAGTAGAGTCCGGACGATGTTGAATAGAGCTTTCTAAATTACCTACAATGTCAAGTAAATTATCCTTTGGTGGAGGCAATGCAAAATTCAGACCCTTATTTTAAAGATCTAATTCATCTTTATCAAAAGATTGAGAAGATAGGTTTTCCACAATGCTTACGACTTCCTGAGAACTATCAGACTTAGGATTCATTTTCCTACGTTTTTTAAGTTTTTTATTGATGGATGACATTTTCTTGACGTATTTTGTATCAATTACTAAAAACATCTTTCTCTGGAACTCGTACCATTCTTTATGTTCAATATTTGTTAATCTAAATGTTAGTTTTTTATAAAGTCTGTATGCTTCTAATTCAAACATACTTCGTTTACTGCACAAATTTTTGATTTCTAAATCTAGCCACTTTTGTCTGGCAAAAGAATGTACTTTTTCTGTAACTGGAGAAGATTTAGGTAAAACAATTTTAATAAAATTTGGGAAAACATTAAATTTTTTACAAGACTTTAGAAACCAAATATCTGCTCTCACTAGCCTAATCTTAGTAGAAAACTTACGATAAAGGTTAAGTTCCGCTGACCGTGAAGCCATCTCAACTATGTTGGGGTTTGGAACCTTCGGCAACATGTTGCATGCAAGATCTATACACACGAGATTCAAGGAACACACAGCTCATTTAAAGTATGGTAGAACAGAAAAATCAAGTGTTGCCGAGCATGCTTTTGATACTAATCATACAATAACAATTAAAAATTTAAAATTAATTCATAATATAACTGATAGGAGATTATTAGACGCATATGAAAGTATGGAAATTATTAAATGTAAGAATAGTTTAAATAGAGATAAAGGGCCTATTCCGTATAGTCCATTGTATTGGTTGATCGAGCGTGACTAATCATAATCATAAATTTATTCATGTCAAATGCGCAATTCTGTGTTATTTAAAGGCTTACATGATTTTAATATGTTACCGAATAGTGTTAAAGATTGTGACGCATCGGATGATTTTAAAATGTTATTGAGAAAACATATATTGTCATAGGTGGATGGTATGCTTTTTAGCTTCTTGTTCACTTTTACTTTTTTCGATTTTACATTTTCCTGTTTTACTTTATTTGTATTTGTTAGTTTTAAGTTTTAAAATGTTTGTAATGTGTTTTCCATATAGCTATTATGCTAAATAAATAAATTTATTATTATTATTAATATTGCATAGTAATTTACACACGTCAATAAACAATGAATAATAATAGTAAGAATACAAATGGGATTCCAGGATTGATCCCTTTGGTTCCGCTTGATTAAGCAAACATTTAGCGTAAAAGCGAGTTAGGTAGAGTTTTAAATTTAGTTTTAATCATCTCCTGATGATGCTAACATCGTTAGCGAAACGCGCGTCGAGTGCAATAATTCTGTTTCGGTATTGTGGATAAAACTCCGTTTTAGATAATATAATGTATTCATATTCTTCGGGTTCTAAAACCTTTGGCCGTCCTGGCGCTAGTGCCTTGTTTAGAAAAATGCCGCCCTATATATATGATTTTAATTATGTGTTGGCTGGCATTATTATATAGATAACGTAGATTTTCGAAACAGAGAAGGGTTTAGATAGTTTTTCTTCGATAAATTCCCTATCGAACTGTGTAATATTTACAACACAATGCTTCAAAATGATTAGTGTTCTCTACTCTGGCACAGCTGAAGAAATCATGTTGCCACTATTGATGTAGAATTGAAGATAAATTTGACAAAAACAAACTTATGTCAAGACGCATAATAACCATTATTTAATAGGAGAATCATAAAAAAGTATCTTGTAGTGTAATATATATGTTTAGGGAGTTGTACGATATAAAAATAAATTTTGAATTTTCAAACACCAAGTAATTACTGCAAGGATGAGGGTGTATTTGACAACACCTCACATGAATCCAATCAGCGCGCCATAACCCGCAGAAGAGTGGAACCAACCACTACAAAATGGATAAAATCCATGCTGAAGTCAGGAAACAGGCGTCACAGTCAAAGTACTAAAAGGATGCCATCAAGGAGAGGTCCTAGCGCTCATGGTCTCTGGTTGTTACGCAGATGAGCTAGTTATAATAATAAGAGGCAAGCATGACAAGGTTTTCTCAGAACGTATGCAAAGTGCACTCAACTTTGTCAGCACATGGTGTACACAGGAAAGCAAAACCGTAGTGATCCCATTCACAAACAGAAGGAAGCTGAACCCCAAAGCATCCACTTTGGGAGGTACAACGAGAGCCTTCAAAAGAGATTAAGTATCTTGGCATCGTTCTTGACTAGACACTAACCTGGAACCCACACCTGGAAAGAACTATCAAAAAAGCAAGGGCAGCGTTTTGGGTCTGTCGACGACTCTTTAGTAAAACATGGTGCCTAAAACCCTTCATCATCTGGTGGTCCTATAACACTATTGTTAAGATTATTATAACCTACGCCTGATTAGTGTGGTGGGTAAATACAAAGTAAATAACAACACAGCGAAAGCTAGCAAGAGTACAAAGGCTCGACTGTCTGCGTATAACAGGGGCTATGAAAACGTGCCCCACAGCAGCTCTGAAAACCATACTTGACCTGCACATATGCATATAAAAGGAGGCCTGGACAAATGCGTATAGAGTCACTCAGACACAAAAACTGAAGTCAGAAAACCTGACTGGTCACCTTAAAATTGTGAAGGACATCCAGATACAGATGACCAAACCAACCGATACAATGGAAACAAAACTCCATTTTGATCGATTCTTTGAAGTGGTACAGGGGAAAGACTAAAACAACTAGAAAGGGTGATCACTTGTCTGGTACACAGATGGATCAAAGATGAAAAAAGGAGTAGGATCCGGAGTTTACGGACCTAGGTGTCGAATCTCCGCACCTTTAAGAAACACTCTTACAATCTTTCAAGCAGAACTAAATGCTAACAATATAGCCGTCTCTGAATGTCCCCAAAAAGGCATAAGAGGTGCAAAAATCTAGATCCTATCAGATAGTCAAGCAGCCTTAAAAGCGCTAGCATCTAGCAGAATTAACTCCCGGCTAGTGTGGGACTGTCAGATGGCTGCAGATCAACTCACAAACAGAAACATACTCATCCTAATGTGGGTACCAGGGTACGAGAGTGTGGAAGGCAACGAAGCCGCTGACCAGCTAGCACGAAATGGTGCACAGACTGCCTTTTGCGGGCCTAAACCATTCGGTGGCATCACTAGAGGACACGTAATGAATGAACTCAGAAACTGGGAAGAAAGGCGGAAAGAGACACATTGAGCCAATGCACCTGGGCAGAGACAGGCTAAAAGACTCATCTCTCACTCGACTAACTACAAAAAAAAAAGCTTCTCAAGCTACGAAAAAATGAGATAAAACTGGTCGTAGACCTTCTCACTGGACATGGTCCCTGAAGGTCCCTCAAGAAAATGGGGAAAACCACTGACGAACAATGCAGATTCTGCAAAACTATAATTGAAGCGTCAGAACACTTACTCTGCGAATGTCAGGCACTGACTCGCCAAAGGTTGAGGCATCTCGAAAATGCCCTTGTGGCACCGAGAGATCCACAAAAGCCCAACCTTCGAAATATTCTGAGATTCTCGAAGGAGATAGGAATTTTCGTGTAAAATCAATTGTGGTAGACACGTTGAAGGACACATCTTGCCAAGCGACTGCTCTACTTACCGTAACATACCATTACTACAGGGATAGGTTTGATTAAATGTCTGAATCTTAAACTAATTTACATACAAACTAAACAAAATATTTAGATGACAAATTCTGACCAAAACCATTTTAAAAATAGAAGAGATTTTCTTAGCTTATTTTTTACTAAAATTTTGCTTTAATATTATGAAGCAAACTGTACAAAACATTTTTAGTCTCCATCCGTCGTAGAATATTAAGAAACTGACACTAGTTCATGCTACTATGCCTAGATAAATAAACGCTAAAACGAACAATAAACAGAATATATTGGAGCAATTTGATGGACAACAAATTATTTGTTGGCTGTAAATCAATGGCGAATTTTAAATTTGGCAACATAAAAAATGGCGAACTTATGACTATAAAGCTGCCATAGAAAAAATAATAGTTTAATACATAATAAATGTGCTATTGAGGAAGTTCCCTCATAAATGAGACCTACTTTAGAGTAATAAAAACAAATCATACTACATGCTATAGATTAAGTAAACTTCTAAGCAAGCTATAACTGAATGAGTATCAGTAAGACATTAAATAATATATTTACTATTATACTACTAAACTACAGGAAGGAGGTGATATTTATTGAATCGTGAATCAAAATTTGAACCATGCAGAATTTGCTATATATACTTATAAAAAGGTAACAATACATTACGAGAATCTAAAATTGAAAATAAGTGTACGTTATTATTTACTATTATATCTAACTAATTTTGTTAACAAGTTATATATAAATACTAAACTTTCAAGAAGGCACAACAAGCAAAAACTAGAGTTTAAAATAGTTATTATTTTGGGAGACCATCATATAAAAGCGATTCATCGACGATACTGTATTTAAAGCAGCTGTGACTTTGGTTTGGATCGATCAAAATGTCTGGTCTCGTCGCGAATTCAAATTTCCAAATCTAAACCAGCTCTTTGGTGTTGCAATACTAGTATCTTGAGATACGCAAAATTAGTTGCCTCAAATGAACATTTCGTCATTAAGGATATATTATTGAGTGTTTCAATTCTAGGAAAAATTCTACGCATATTTTGCATCCTAAATTGATCTGTTTTCCAGATATTGAACACACACCCGCTTGCACTTTCCTACCTCAGTCTTTAACATTCGCAATGAACCGAGTCTGAACATTTTATTTATTGTATTTATTTTTTTATTTTCTTTTTAGCGTATGGCACTTACAAACACATGCAAAAATATCATAGATCAGAAAAAAAGGTAATTGTAAAAAAAAAATGATAACATTGGACATAGTAAAACTAGGTAGACAAACAACATGTAAGATAGACTATACTATAGTCTTATGTCCAGATTCAAAATCCAATCAACCGACTCCGGTGTAGCCATTCGCAAGTCCGCGATGCAGCCTGGGGATAGGAACGTAGAGGGCAGTCGCTCACAACATGGTGGACAGTCTGGTTAACAGCACCGCAGTCGCAGGAGGGTGAATCGCACTTACCCCATTTATACAATGAGTCAGCGCAGACGCCATGCCCCGTCCTATTTTAGCCGTCTGTACGTATGGGAAGATAAGGATTATTAGCTATTTTGTTGTACTCATTCAACAATGCATGAAATTTGCGCAGATTGGATGGGGGTATGTGGCTTAATATTGGGCGCCAATATGTAGGTGTTGGTCTAATGGTGCCTGAGATCATACGCATGGTACTGTTGAGCTGGGTGTCTATTTTTCCTATGTGAGGGTTGTTCATCCATACAGGAGCGCAATATTGCGCCACAGAGTAAACCAGGCTGAGGGAGGAGCATCGAAGAGTTGTTGCATCAGCACCCCATGCTGACCCACAAATTTTTTGGATGATGTTATTCCTCGATCTAATCTTCCCTTGAGTCATCATCAGATGATGTTTAAATAATAATGTCCTATCCAGTGTAACTCCCAGGTATTTGGGGTGGGTATTGTGGCGTAACAAGTTGTTATTGAAATATACTTCTAAATTTCTATTTGCCATTTTGTTATTAAGATGAAAGTATGTGACTTCTGTTTTGCTCACGCTGGGGCGGAGCCTCTATTTATCAAAATATAGTCCCAGCACTGTTAGATTGTCTGTGAGAGTTGCCTCAGTAGTTTCAAAGGATGTGTGTCTAGTTGCTATAGCTGTCAGCAATGTAAAGGTTAGATTATAATGATGGGGCTAGTACCGATCCCTGTGGTAAGCCATCATTCAGCTTCTTCTTCTAACTAATGCTGTCCCCCATAATAACCTGGAATGATCTATCGCCAAGCATGCTATCTATAAGAGACACCGTAGTCCTACTACAAGAGACAGCACGAGAAAGTTTACTAAGCAGACCATGCCTCCAAAGGGTGTCATACGCGGCTGTAAGGTCCACAAACGTAACCGAGGTTTTAAGACATCAATGAAAGCCGGTCTCGATGAATGAGGTGAACGCTAACACCTGATCAGTACAGCCGCGCCCCGATCTAAAATCAGCCTGCTCTATGGGGATTACTCGCTCAATATTGTTCCCAATACGATTGAGGATCAGTCTCTCTAGCAGTTTATGCATAACGCTCAATAATGCGATAGGACGATAGCTATCTGCACGATCACTTGGTTTACCCGGTTTTAGTAGGGCAATTATTTTGGCTCTTTTCAGGTCTGAGGGGACATACTCCAAAGCCAGAATATCTGAGAAGAACCGCGATAGCCAGAGTTTTGTGTTTTTGCCACAGTGTAATAAGAATTTTGGGTGAATTCTGACGAGCAAGGGGCTTTTCCCGTCTTGACGTCCTTTAGGACTATTGTTACTGCGCCTACCGTGAAGGGGATGGAGAACTCGGTCTCGGGTGGGCTAACAGCTTTTTGTCGTTTAAGCTTCCGCTTCCGTAGCATGCTTCTTATTTTGTCGGGATCTAGAAGTAGTGACAATCTGGTCAGCGACCTGGTCATGTGGTACTGCAGGCGCTAGGCGGATTGCAGGTGTGCTTGAACCAAGATTTCTCAGGAGACGCTTGAGCGCTTAAAATCTAAACTTTCGACAGTTCAATCCATTTCTGCCTTCGACATGCATCAAGGGAATTAAGAAGTTCGTCAGCTATTTCCATATCACCGTTCTCTAGGAATTCCTCATATATCTAGTCTCTCACTTTCGTTTGACCACCCTCTTTGCGATAGCCTCTGGGAATGCGCTTCTTGGTAGTATTTATTTATATTTATATTTATTTATAAATAACACAGAAAGCGGTAAAACCAATGAGTGTGTTTACAATAAAACAATAGTCAAAATTCAGTTCAAGTTTGTCGAACTGCATTTTTCTATGATGCATAATGTACCAACACACCGCCAATGTATTCCATTTTTAAGTCAAGACGGTTTTTAAAAGTGTTGATCTTCGGTGCACTCACTATTTCTTCAGTCAGGGAGTTCCACTTATATACTATCCTGTTGCTTAAGAATTTTTTTTTGGTAGTTTGTTTGCTCTTTGTTTATTAAGTTTTTTGGAGTGACCTCGAAGATGATTTAAGGAAAAAATTTTGTGGATGTTCCCGTTGTAGTGGTTATTCAATACTTTGAATGTTTCAATTAGGTCTCCTCTCGTTCTTCTCTCTTCCAATGATGTTAACCCTAATTGCTTCATATCCAGTGTTGTAGAATTCCTTTGGAATCTTAGTAAAACTTCTTTGTACCCCTTCCAACAAGTTTATGTCCTTGATAAAATATGGATTCCAAACTGTGTGTGCATACTCAATCTTTGGTCTTATGTATGTCATACAGCTGAAGAATCACTTGTGGACTAGTATTATTGAATGCTACTCTAGCCAAATACGCGAAAGAATTGGCCTTTTTCACAGTAGAAGCAATGTGTTTGTCCCATTTCAGGTCATTTGATATTATAATGCCTAGATCCTTATATGACTGGACATGTTGCAACATACAACCATACAGAATATATTGGTTTCCTAGATCTTCTGGACTTATGGATAACACTACACATTTGTCAGCATTTAGCTTCATCTGCCAATTTTTGGACCATGTCTCAATTGTTGCCAGATCGTTTTTCATGTCAGAATATTGGCTCGATGCATCGCAATATAACTTGGTGTCATCTGCAAAGAATGATATATTGGTCTTAATTTCTTTACCCAGGTCACTAACATACAACAAGAATAAGAGTGGTCCCAGCACAGATCCCTGTGGTACTCCACTAATCACGTCCCGAAAGGAAGAGCATTCTCCATTTACTCTCACCGTAAAGGTCCTTCCTCGTATAAAGTTGCCTATCCATTTGTGCAGACAACCCCTTATTCCAAAGTGCTCCAATTTGTACAGGAGCCTTTAAAAGGCCAAAGGCTTTCTCGTAGTCTAGGTAGACTACATATGTTGGTATATTTTTATCATAGTTTGCAGTCCAATCATTCAAACATCGAAGCATATTAGTTACTGTTAATTTCTTTTTCTGGAAGCCACCTGGTTGTCCGGCAAGGTTTCATTTTTAATTGAAAACTCTGCCAGTTCCTTCACTATAATTTTTTCCATCAATTTACTGACTGAACTTGTTAAGCTTACTGGCCTGTAGTTTTCAGGTTTAAATCTGTCCCCCTTTTTATAGATCGGTGTAATAATGGCTTTCTTCTAACTGGTTGGTATAGTTCTAAGGGTAACTGATTCATTCATTGCAAGACTTAGAGGTGTTTTTAGACTCTCTGCACACTTGTTTAAAAATATGGATGGAATTTCATCAGGTCCAGGACTTGAGAGTCGGTTTTAAGGTCTGATATTGCTTCTTTGACTTTATCCGGAGTGAAGTTGATAGTATGCAGTGAGCTTATGTTCCCATAGCTGTTGGGAAGAATCGGAATCTGATTGTTTTCTTTGGTGTACATGTTCTTAAATTGGTCTGCAAACATTTCTGCAGTGTCCAAATTATTTTCTACTATGGAGTTAGTTTTATTATCATTTAGGGTAATTTTTGTAACTTTGGAATTTAGACTTTTGCTTATATACTTATAGAATTTTTTGTTTGATTTTGATTGAACTATGTTTTGTTCGTGACATATTCTTGCATTAGAAATTGCGTTTTTTAGTTTGTTGTTCTGGAGTCTATATGCCTGATAGTTCTCGTCTGTAGTGTTATGTCTATACATATCCCAAAGCCTGCGTTTTTTGTCTATATCTCCTTGAAGATGGTTGCAGTTATCCATGGTTTCTGCGGATTTGTCCTTATGGATTGGATGTCACCTCTAGCCCTTATGCAATCTTCAATTCGCGCTGGAATGCTTCTGATTAAATTGTCAACATTTTTTTGCGGCATGTTTTTCCATTCTTCTAACGCTGCTTGAATGAGCTGTGCGATATTTCCTGGATTGTCCCGACGAGCTCTAAGCCTTCTTTTAAGCTGGTCCCACAAGTTTTCAATTGGATTTAAGTCCGGTGAACATGCAGGCCAGTCTAAAATTGTGACACCTTCCGTTTCAAGAAATTCTCGAGCCACTCTGCTAGTATGAGTAGCTGCATTATCTTGCATAAAGCTAAATTTATCCCCAACTGCACCTCGCCAAAGCCCAACTACCGGCTCTAACATCAAATCAACATACCTCCGACTGGTTAAAGTTTGTTGGAGAGGTAGCAAAGGAGGTTTTGCTTCCATGATAATACCTCCCCAAAACATTACGGTCCCTACTTTATATTTTGGGATAGATCTGGCAGCCTGGAGTCTAGCTTGTCTCCCTGGAGCTCTGAGAACCCGAATTCGAAGATCATCCATGTCTGGTCTCATCTGAAAAGAGAACATTTTGCCAATTTTCAATTGTCCAGTTTTGGTGTTGAAGGCACCAATTTAGCCGGTCAGTTTTGTTTTGCCTGGACAACTCTGGAATCCGTAACTATCTCCTGCTGTACAACCCTCGAGCACGAAGACTTTTTCGTATAGTTTCAATTGAAACATTTACACCTGTAGCTTCTAGAAGTTGTCGTTTCAGCTCTGGATGAGAAACAGTTGGATTTCTTCTAGCAATTTGGCACACAAAGCGGTCCTGTTGTTCAGTTGTAACTCTTTGACGACTTTGTCTAGGCCTATTCTTGAGAGTGCCTAATTCCAAATACCTTGCATACGTTTTTGATACAAAACCCTGGGTAATGCCTACTACCTCTGCTACGTCTCTTTGGGGCTTTCGTTGTTTAACGAGAGCAACAATTGTTCCCCACTGCATATCTGTTAGTCCAACATAAGGCGTTTTTATCTTCTTTGGACCGAAATAAAATTACAGGAGTAACGTGCTTTTACTACTGAACACAAAATTTAAAAGATTATAATAATATGAAGTCGTTTATCTTTTGTTATCATGTTTATTTTTTACAGCGAAAAACTTTATCTTCGACTAGCATACCAATTTTTTTCCCTACAAAATATTTTAGTCACAAATACTGAATTATTCCATATAAGTTTGGTTGTGTGTGTTCTGAAACCTCCAACACACCAAAGAGGAGCACATTTTGTGCCCTTATTTCTCGTTCTTGCAGTTCATACAGTTTGCTGATTAGATTTTTTTTTATGGCAGTGGCACACACACTAAAGGTAGATCCTATGGCGCTCGACGAGCGGTGTGTGTGCGAAGATGTTGATTGACACGGTTCTTGAATATTTGTAGGTTGTAATTAGTGGGAAACAGATGTCCTGGAAGTGAGTTCCACAGTGATGCAGTGCGCCAGACAAAGGAGTTCTGGTAAAGCGATGTTCTAGGTGTTTCTAGTTGTACGACGAACTGGTGCGCTCCTGCCGTCTGTCGGGACTGCCTGACAGGAGTTGCCAGGGGCGGGATTATGTGGGCCAAATCCTGGGAACATCTGCCGTGAAAGTATCTGTAAAACAGAGACATCTCGGCCACATGTCTGCGATGTTCCAGACTATCCAGATTCCGGGTCAACTCCGGATCGCCGACGAGACGCACAGCCCTCTTCTGAATGGAATCTAGCAGCTTTAGGGTATGCTTTGGTGCGGCACCCCAGATATGTGAGCAATATTCTAAGCACGGTCTTATTTGCGCTTTGTACAGCAAGAGCAACTGCTGCGGTGTATAGAGTTTTTTGTTGCGAAATAGCGCACCAAGCTTCTGGGAGGCTGATTTTGCGATGTTAGCAACATGGTCATGCCATGACATATTGCTGTTGACCGAGACACCCAGCAGCCCTATTGACGAGGATGAAGGAATGGTCGATCCTGCCATAATGATGTCAGGGCCCGCTGTATTGGCCCTCTTAGTAAACGTTGCTGCTTGGGTCTTTGCTGCATTGAACTGGACCAAATTTCGGTCGCCCCAAGTTTGAACTTTCTCCAGGTTTTGATTAATTGCTGTAATCTGCTCCTGTCTGCGGTGATGAGTCTCAGTCGCTGATAAGGGTTTTTCTGATCTAAAGTGGGAGACAAGGGTACTGTCATCTGCAAAACTGTAAACAGGATTATTCGTTTCGATCAGCAGGTCATTAATATAGATGAGGAACAGAGTTGGTGAAAGTATTGCGCCCTGAGGCACGCCCGCGTTGATGGGGAATGTGTCCGAGATGTGTCCATCGACTGCAACATGTAGGGATCGGTTCTTAAGGAAACTGGCCAGCCAGCTGCAGAGAGAGGCGGGCAGTCCCAAGGACGGCAGTTTGTTGAGCAGTCCGTCATGCCAAACTCTGTCGAATGCCTTTGAAATATCCAACGCAATCGCTCGAGACTCTCCGTAGTTTTCAATTGCCCTACTCCATATATGAGTGACATAGGCCAATATATCTCCTGTCGATCTCTCTTTGCGAAAGCCGTACTGATTATCGCTGATTATTTTGTTGTTCTCGAGGTACTTGAGTAGTTGCTGATTGACTACACGTTCCATGACTTTGGAGATTATTGGAAGCAAGGCAATCGGGCGATAGTTTGAGGGCGTGGTTTTCTTGCCTTTTTTGGAACAGGTTGCACTCGAGCGACTTTCCAAGAGGATGGGCAAATCCCTTTTCTGTAAGAAAGAGAAAAAAGCCTGGAAAAAACAGGTGTTAGTTCGTTGGCGCAGTTCTGTAGCACGATGGCAGGTATTCCGTCCGGTCCTGATGCCTTTTGCGTATCTAGTTCTTTAAGGATTTTGCGAATATCACGATGAGAAAACTTGACTTCTGCCATGGTGGTGTTGATGTTCGGTATAGTGGGGAGAGTCTTGCTTTGGGGAACGTCTAAGGTAGAGTGCGATGAAAACATTTTGGCGAGCATGTTTGCTTTTTCCTTGGCTGTAGTCGCCGTGTTGCCACGTTCGTCCGTCAAAGGTGGGAGAGACGTTTTTGTAAAGTTGTTACTTACTGCCTTTGCTACCGACCAGAAATTCCTGGAGCCACTGGGGCATTGCAAAAGTTTATTCCTGATCCTTTGATTGTGTTTGTCCTTAGTTTCCTCGATCACACGCTTGCACTCGTTTCTCGCTTCGATAAAATAATTGCGATTTTCAGCGGTCTGATTTTGCTGCCAGTACTTATAGGCTTGCTGTTTCCTTCCTACAGCTCTTTCGCATCTTTTGTCGAACCAGGGCTTTCCTTTTGATGGTAACTTGATGGAGTTTGGGATGTATGCTTCCATTCCTGAGGAGATTACTTGCATGATCTCTTCGCAGCAGTCTGACGGGTCGTCAGTGGCAAAACAGACGTCGAGCCAAGGAAAATCTAGGTAAAACTGCCTTAGATCGTCCCAGTTTGCAGAATTGTAATGCCAGATTTTGCGAGGCAATGGTGGATTCTTCTGTATGAGTGGCGTTTCACAAACCGTTGTAATAAGTTTGTGGTCGGAGGTACCTAATGGCGGACCAACTGTAACCTTGTACTGGCCAGGATTGGTGGTCAGAAAAAAATCCAGGAGGGCGGCGAATTCGCCCCTCTCTGAGATTCGAGTTGGTTCGTCTACAAGTTGAGTAAGCCCGCAGCTGATGGCAAATGCTTCAGCTTCTCTACCTTCGTTGTCGGTCTTGTTGTGATGTTTGAGCCAGTTGGTGTTGTGGGCATTGAAGTCTCCCAGAACGATTATTTCTGAACTGGGGTGATAGACCTGTATTGAGTCAAAGGTGGTAGCTAATGTTGAGAAAAAGCTTTGGTAGGCTCTATCGCTCGGAGGGCGATAGAGACAACATATAAACTTGGTTAATCCCTTGGCGGTGAACTTGAGCCACATGACGTCAAGGTTGTTCGGTTCGAGTGTTTCCTCGCGGTGACATGAAAGGTCGCTTCGGACAAAAAAGCATATTCCGAACTTATATCTAAATCGGGTATGTAAGTCGTAACCAGGATAGAGGTAGTTCACTGTTGTTGTTGTAGAACATATTTGTGTTTCTGTAAGGGCTAATATGTGTGGTCTATTTGCTTGTAGATGTTGGTGTACCGAATTTATGTTTGTATTTAGGCCTTTTATGTTGCAGAAATCTATTCTAAATTGGTTCGGTATCTTTGCTGTCTGTGAAATGTGGAATGAAGGGCTCCCAGGGCCACCCAGCGCCCGGAGATCCGAATGGCCGGGGAGTTTAC
>MU187594.1:74381-84430 GCA_016904865.1 Pissodes strobi | reverse complement strand
AGCTCATTTGTGGCTTCGGCTAAGTGACCTCACATTTTGGAGGAACAACCCAGCGTCGCCACGGAGGCAAACTATAGCTACCTGCCGTGACTATCTGTATGTATCGAATAATTTTAGTAGTGATTCTACATAAGAAAACATGAATTTTTTTTTATATGAACATGGGTCCGAAAATGCATATTTTCCAAGATACAGGGTGTCAAACTTTTTATAAAAAACCAGTTTTTTGTTAATACCTAATACCTTAAACCTGATTTTACTGATTTTGTTGAAATTTGGCAGTGTTATCTGTATATTTTATCGAGTGAGCATGAACTCCAGGGTACGTAGATTGAAAATTGTTTCATTGTTTTTATATTTTTGTTCGACTTGTATGTTTTATAAATTATGTAACTGTCTGAAATTGAATGTAATTTTAAACAAATTGTTTTCGTTTTAGGAAAATAAACATGCTTGATAAAGCTCAATATTATGAGCGAAAACAATTCCCAAACCCAACTAACCCATGGGATCTAAAATATCACCAATTCTTGTTAATTATCTACTGGATGACCTGGTTAGTGATTGTCTCCAATATATTCCTTTTCATGTGCATTTTGTCAAACGGTACGTAGATGATCTCTTACTCTCGGTACCTCAGGAGAGAATAGAAGTTGCCTTAGATATTTTTAATTCTTTCAACCCACATATCCAGTTCACCGTGGAGGAGGAAACTAATAATAGTATTCCTTTTTTAGATATGTTGGTCACTAGAACTGAAAATAACATCTTAAAAACAAAATGGTATAGAAAACCATATTGTGCCAATAGGTTGATGAGTTATTTTTCATATCATCTTATGAAAACAAAAATTAACCTAGTTCTAGGGATGTATGCAAGGGCAACCAAACTCACACACCCTGATTTCAGAGATCAATCCATATCACAGTTAAAGAGTATATTGTTGGGCAATTCCTACCCAGAGAAACTAGTGAACAAATTTGTATTTAGCACCCAATATAAAATCCTAGAAAATATAGTAGAAAGGCCTTCCCAACCTCTATTTTTGAACACTTTAACCTCAACAGATCAAACTACAATAGAGGATAGAATAACTAATACCACGAATAACATACAAAAGTATTTCTCCTTGCCATTCATAGAGGGCTTAACAAGCAAACTTACCAACCTTTTTAAAAATATGGATATCGAAATACCTAAAAGACAAGTCAAAACTCTATCTTTAATTTATACAAAAACCAAATTTCCTCTACCACTGAACGAGAATTATAATGTAGTATATAAAGTTCCATGTAAATGCTGTGAAATGTACTATATGGGTCAAACATCCAGAAACTTAAAGGGTCGCCTTACATCGCACAAGAGTGATATCCGAAGAGGGGTGCAGTCCTGCACACTAGCGCAACATGTCCAGGAATTGGATCACTTAATGGATTGGGATGGCACTGAGATTTTGGAAAAAGCAAATTCCTATTATAGAAGAATTTTTCTTGAAATGGTTCGCATTAACATGGAAGATAACTGAATGAACAAGAATAGAGATACTCAGAATCTCAGTTCTATCTACAATTATCTTTTAAAAATTCACAAAGAAGGATGTCTGGCTTCGCGGGATGCTCCCACTCCGGATGAATAATTTTTTAGGTCCAAGTGTGAGGTGAGACTGAATTTCGTATTGTTCTCCCCCTTTTTGCATTTACCATATATTAAAAATTAATTACTTTTGAATATTGTTTTAAAAATCCGAACTTTTCAAATGTCCTGGTAAATTCTTACAGACAACTAATTATTTCTACCTACCACTAGCGCAAGTTAAGTAAATGCGTTTTTCTCTTCTCTGTCACACTTACACAAACCTGGTTAATGCTGTCTCGCTCAGAGGTGCTTTTTAGTAACATAATTACTATTTCTTATAGGGTATGAAACCAAAAACTCACTCACACATACTTTAAATATTAGTGATATATTAAGGAAGTATGTCTTATGCTAGTCGGTATTGGGCCCGGCAATTTTGATAAGTTTTTGTTTTCCGAAAAAAGGGATTTTATACTTAAAAATCAGAGTATGTTGTAAATCAGCCACAAGAACGGCACCATTTTGTGATGGATTCATCTTTCAAAAGAAATTGTTGTTCCTAATGTAGCTGGGGTGCGTTTTTCCCCCTATTTTTGATCGTTATGTGTCCTTTTTTATTCAACCCACATTGGTGAGTTTCTAGATGTAAATTAGATTGTTGGTTAGACTAACAAGTTAATTTATTAATTGTAGATTGTCCATGAAGAAGAGATAAATAAATCTCGAAAGCTTGACAAAGAAATAAAGGTGTTTCCTTTAATTTAGGCCTATAATAGAACTAGACTGCATCCCAAGAAACCTAGTTTTTGATAACGCATAAAAATTGGAAAAATCGTTTGTAATGCTCTTCTTTCCTTTTACCTGGCTAAAACTAGTGTCATCTATTTAAAATAAAATACTTGGTAGATTTATCTTGGGTTAATACAATCGAATTATACAATATGACGTTTTGGATTCACACCCACGTTTTCTGTGCAGATGCAGGACTCATATATTTCTAAGAATTCCTATGATCAGAAAAATTAGGTAGTCTGGCAACGTTTTAAAGTCGAATGCCGTTGGTCTTCGAATCTTGAAGTCATTACCATCTATTTTCATTTAAGCTCATTCTCTGTGTATTGTAGGAGTTCGTGAACGAGTGTGTCCTAACTCAAACAAGGCGAAAAATTACTCTAATAATAAAAACTCGTCAACAAGGGACAAAAGGCACAACAAGCATTGTAGAGCAAATAATTGAGAGTTATCACTATTTATAACATGTTTTTGACTGAATCTTTAAAGTAACTGATACACTTGCTAGCTACTCCACCCAAAAAAAATATAAGACATTCCCAGACCATATAGATGTAGGACAGTAGGACATAGAAAGACTAGCTGGAATTAATCAGACACAAGATGGGAACGCATTGGAATATTTACGTGATGCTTAATAGATCATAATTGTAGATATTAATTAAGAATAATAATTTCATAATGACTTTTGGAACGCCAAAATATGAGCAATTCTTTAATTAACAGGATTTCAAATTAGAATATAATATCGGTCAGTATTGGAATATTTTTTGCCATGCTGCATTTAAATGACTTTAAAGGACGATTTAAATTTTCAGATATACAGCGTCACGTCATAGACTGGCAACGATCCGATCATTTCCGAAATGATTCACATGATCGCACATAGAAAGACATGCGTACGGTCGGTGGCGACTATTGCGAGGACTATTTTTCAGATACTTGCTTGTTATCATACCAAATAGACATCACACGGAATGAATTTAAACACCGATTGTATATAATAACTAGAAAAAAAGTATCATAGCTTACATGAAGTACTAGTGGATATTGAAAAAAATACCAATATTGCAGATTGTCCATGTTTTACTACTTCCTAGATTAAATATCTGTTGGATATGGAAAAACGAACTCAATTAATTTCTCATTATTCCTGTAGTTTCAGAAGAACATATAGGCACAGAAACGACAAAACATTCTCTCAAAGAAAATCTGTTCATTCTGTCGTTGTCGTTACGTCTCTTTAAGGCTGATTTTCACATATAGGACTGTGCGCCTACCATGCTACGGCCGTCGCGCGTCTTCTCTTTTTTCACAATAGGACTGGACGACCGCAGCACGGTCGTAGCACAGTCCTATATGTGAAAATGTAAATAAGGGCTGCAGTGCGTTTTATATGGAACATATAATTTTTTGATTTACAGTGACAAGGACATGGTAGGTGCACGGTAGGCGCACAGTCGGTGCACACTGCACAGTCCTATATCTGAAAATCAACCTTTATTGGACAATTGTCGGTTAGTACGTATATTAACAAGAAAGAATAGTTTGTCGCTTTTTTGTTGGTCGTTTTCGTGTCGTTCTATGTCTGATAATGTGAATCAGCCTTTATACGCTAAGCCCGTGTACATTTTATATAAGGTGTTAACTGAATATTTTAAACAAAATACCCTAGAGATCCAATTGGACATAACTGACTATAGAACGTTATTCATTGCATAACCCATTTTAAAACAATTCTGACGGAAAGTAGAAAGACTAGCTTATTTAGTATACCCCAATTATCTTGTATTTATAACTAATGTTATATGTTGATTGATATAAATTATTATTTAGAAGCGTATATGCATGGAATTCCATTATAATTTTATTCACATACTGTGGCGAATAGTGTGTCTCCGGATAGAAACTAAAGAAGGAAATCGATATAGGTAGATACTATGTTTCTTAAAAAAGAACATTCAAAACACATTCCCGTCACAGATACCGGCTGACGTGCGTTGTTTAATGTTTACATTTGTAACGTTTGCATTAGAATGCCTAATATTACACTTCACGCATAGCTCCCTGCTCGCTTCGCTGGCTACGGGGGCGCAACGAACAAAAACTAACCAAAGCTGATCCAAGGCATGCCCAAAATCAAGAAAAAAAACTTTTTACATATATAACCTCGGGAATCGAACCCGGGCCGCCGAACCAGAGCCTAGCATCTTAACCACTGAACCACCAGGCACTTGCAAACGATTCATTGCACCGTAAATACATAAGTAAAATGGAACGCAATCTAACGAAAACACCCGATACCTTCCGACATGTCGGGAATGTATTTTGCAAGCTATCCTTATCCGCAAGTGAAGATTTCTGCTAAAATTCTATGTAGAAACAGGTTAGGGTACAACCGATTGTTGCCGAAAGCAATATTGAATTACTTTTCTACAAGACCAAGGCCAAACCAAGACCCTGCAAGTATTGGTCTTGCTTTGCTCATTACTAGCGCTAAGGGTGCCAGAGTTCTGATTTTTTCATTTTATGCTAATCTTATATCCTTCCTAACGCTGTAAAGCAGATACATTACAAGGAATAGTGTTGGTAAATAAACAAATAAAAATGGACGTGGACTTTATCTTATAATAAAGCAAAAAATATTTTTCTCAAAATTAAGATGCAAATATTTACAATATAATTTTAATAGGCGAATTACGGGGAAAAAAAGCTGATTGAGCATTATTAGTGTTACACTTTTTAGCGACCATCCTAAGAACCTGAAAATAAGTTCCAGAAATTTTTCTTTACTACTTTTACTATAATACATCTTTTCCGAAAGTGGCTTTCTTCCTCTCGTATTTGACCACCAGGGACAATGAATATTTACTTTTTAATAAAAAAAATCTCTGACTAGGGGTGCACGAGACCGAGAACGAGACCTGGCAAGTCTATAGGTCTTGGTCTCGAAGGAAAAATTTAGTCTCGGTCTCGGGTCTTGAAGCTCGAGACCGAGACCGAGACTCCCTTGGTCTCTAAAAATGTAACCTTTCCATTTTAAATTTTGACAACGTATGATTCTAAATCTAAACCATTCAAAAATCATCATAACTGCCATCAGTATAACTGTAACTGCTCTATGACTTAGACGTTACCAAATAAAAAAAAATTAGAGTGTGTGCAGTTACGGAAAAATCCGTAGGCAGTCGCAGTACTTCGGTTAATACCCAACATGTGAGGTATTTTAGTGTTACGGCAACATTTACAAAAAGGGGCAGGCTAAGGAATGGGATGGGGAAGGGACACATTTTATTATTTTTAACTTCAGTGAGTATGTCAAGTTCGCAAGTATGTGTAAGGGTCCATTTCCAATACCCTTTGATTGTTGTTTAATATATCAATGCTAAAAATAAATAAATAAAATGGTTCTCTCTATCGTCAAAAATATTCTGTCGAAATATACCAAAAGACAAATTTTCAATTTCATTTTTCGGAACTGATAAGCAAACGTAAATAGATAAGGGATTTTTCTCTTAAAAACACCGACACGTAGTGTCATTTATTTTGAAATATATTTACAAATAAGCTCAGGAAGAAATGAAAACGATTTTGCAAAATTTAATATTATATCTAAGTATTTAGAATTTTTAAAATGGTCAAGCTGTATTTTGTTACGCACAAAAATGCGCAGCTTTGCCTCAATTTAATCGATCTCGTATCTCTTAAGGTTTCCAGGATTCCATGCATGCACTCGAATTTGTAGCCCTTTGTATAAAAAGTTTAAAGTAAGTAGGTACTTTCCCATGCATGACCTCGAATTTGTATCACCTTGGAAAAAGTGTCTAAAGTAAATAGGTACTTTACACACGATAGTAGAAAAACTTTTTGAACGCTTTTCACTTTTTATATACAGTATATCCACGGATGGGGTTTACAAGAGGGCAAACGGATTAAATTTTGCAAGACGCCACTTTTAATAAAAATATCTTGAAAATAAAATTGAAAGTGCTATTTTAAAATTACTGTCCTCTACGTACCATTGCAACAAAATACAACAAATTGAGTTTTCTAAAAATCAATATCTTCAGATTATTAATTCTTTAAGTTTTTCAGCAACACGCTAAAAACAATAAAATAAATTTACAGCATTATTAATAATTGAATTCGTTACTTTTACTTTATTTTAACTAACCTACACGAAAAAATTGCAATTCTTTAAGTTTTTCAGCAAAACGCTAAAAAAATTTTACTATTTGAAAGTTCTAATATATTTATGAAAATTTGCACTTCAACGTAGAATCAAATTTGAACAACTTTTCCCATTGACACTTTTTGATATATCGTCAAATGACCCCACTTTTTGTCTTGTGATCACTTGACATGTCAAAATCGATTTTTGGTTTATTGGACTTGCTGAATTAATCCACAAAAAAAGTTATTTTCGAATAATTTTGAATAATAAAAACGTTTCCAATTTGTTGCAAACATTATGCCGGTCACTAGGTATATGCCCGAACAAGCTCTTTTCAGAAATAACATTTGAATGGCTCAGATATTCTATGTATAAGTACAGCTATGGTTAATTAATAATGATATCTACTACCTACTTTTTGATACGATATTTACAGATAAAAAAATATGTTAAACATTTGTAAAGGTAAGTTGGTAAGTAAATTTAACTACTTTTATGTTTTAATTTACCAAAAATCCTTATTCAATGTAAAACCTTAAAGTATTCACAGTTACAAAATTGCTTATTGCCCGGTTTCTCAACATACGAGTTATTCAATTTATAACTATCTGATAGATAAAATTGTCGAACTAACAACTTTATGCGGGTTTCTGAACGTAAGCTAATTGTAAAAATAACCCCAAAAAACAAGCAAATGGATATCTTAGTTCTAAGCTAAAGTATAGGTGGAAATAGCAGCAACATTTCGTTAACCAAAGAAGTGTTAATTCACAAAATTATATATAGATGGAGCACTAGTGAAAACAGCATCCTAAGCAGATTTTGAAACCGGCTATCCGTTCACTGAATCACTGTCGTTTCTTTTGCATTCTTTCTCGGTTGAGATAATGTTTAAATTATGTACTTTTAATAGCAATTTGATGAATTTTCCGTTTTATTAGTTTATATTTATTATCGGCCATCTAAAATAATCTCAATAAAAATAATATAATATTTATAACAATTATTTAAAAATGGATTTCTTTCGGTACATTGATTGTGAACAAGTAGTCAGGACTGAAGTATTATTAGGTGTTTTTCTTTCTTCAACACCAACTGCACTTGGTGTATGTCAGTGTAGCTCCACCAAATAATCGTGCAGCAACGAAAGAAAAAGCCATCTCAAGAATCTCCACCAGTTCGCCATTGTCCCACTATCCTGCACCAACTTATACCAACAAAATAGTCGGTGAAGAAAGTGCTGCACTAAATGGCACTCAGTGCAGTGCACCGGAGAAAGAAAAAGGGTTGGTGCAAAAGGTGTACTTAGTGCAGGTGAAAGAAAAACACCTATTAAATTACATTTTGATTTTTGGATATGAATTAGGTAACTGAACTTCCCAGGTGCTTGTGTATATTGATGTATTGTTTAAATTAAGGATTTGTCTAGTTTACTTGCTATGGATAAAATTGAGATAAAAGCTAAAGACAAACGTGCACGCAACTTTACAGATTTTGACAAGAACATGTTTGAAATCATGCAAAATTTTTACATCCTATTGTCAGGAATAAAAAACAGATTGAACAAATGCAAAATTAAAGATTAAAGCTTGGTAATCAATTGCCAGGGAATTCAATGCCAGTTGCTGCAAGGCAGCTTCATGCTTTGCTGTCTCGAAATTCTTTATCATCATATTTTGCATATTGAGCTTCACTTTCACGATAAAGTCTTGGGCGTTCTATATACCTAACTATATCCATATATTCATCATCAGAATATATGTCGACGAACTAGAATATTCCATTTTGCTAGTACTCTCGGTATTGTGTTTAGAATAAATATAATTAATATTTTAATTAACAGTGTCAGCACAAAAGTTTGGTTAGATAATCCAATAGAAACTAATAAACCATACTCTACTATACGCTTGCGTTGATTTTATCGGACAGATATCTGCCCATTTTCCTTAAGATATCCTTTAGATAACTTATGGAATATATAAGCTTTGTTGAATGGTTTAGAAACCCAATTTTGAAATTATGTATAGTTTATAGGCTTGATAACTTTATTTACGGGATATCTGGTACTTCAGAAACCGGGCATATAAGTCGAACAAATAATTCTTTCGAGACCGAGACCAAGAGTCTCGATACCTTAGTCTCGGTCTCGGTCTTGGTCTCGATAGGTAAGTATTGGTTCGGTATCAAATTTCTAGTCTTAGATAGGGGTTCGCGAGATCACGAGACTAGCGGTCTCGCGGACCCCTATCTCTGACAAATTTATTAGGTATTCATCTGGTGCATATATTTATGTTGCTAAAGCGCAGCTGGCAATAACCACTTTGGATCCAATCAATGTATTTGAACATAAGAACTTATAACACAATCATAAAATAAGATGATTTTGTATGACCTTGCATAATTTTTAATGGTGCAAGTCATTTTTATGTTAAAATTACTTAGCGGCGAGCAAAATAACCCCAAACTATATTTACAGAGCTATTATGAAATGCTCAGCGGATCTTAAAAACTGAGGGTAGCCGAAATCATTAATTATTTTTATAATATTGATAAGAAGGATTTCTCACGGTTCAAGAACATTCTTAATATGTCATCCGGGCGAGTAGGCAGAGATTTTGTCAATTTGACAAGGGTACACATTTTGATAAATTGATTTTAAATGTTAAGAATGTGGAAGTATTAGGTAAGGATATTTCAGTCGGAAGACGTTTTAGATGAGCAGAAATTCGTTTAGAATATTATTGTGGCATATTTCTTCTTCGTCCATTTAATGGTAACAGTTACTTGTTAGACAGCAAATGATCCTACATATAAGTCACGAAAATAACTAATCTTCCGAAAAAGAATTTTCTTTCGCGAATCATATAATATAGACCAAGTAACATCAACTTTTTATTAAAGGGTACTATCGAGTACAAAATAGATTTTTATGTGGTTACTGCCTGCGAAGGAAGAACCGATACATATCAAAATCGCTTTACGAAACATCTTTCACATTATTAAAACTTCTAGCAGCAGATTGCAGAGGGAATGCGAGTTAACATCTTACCGTTTGTCTATAACGACTTTCATTCATACGGACCATGTGTTTCGGTTAGATTCGGGAAAGGTACCCACTAGCCTGTCTGAAGAGACTTGCGAAAGTCGAAACCGGTCACATGTGGTGCTTTTTCCGAACCTAATTGAAAATCAAGCTTCTGTACCAATACTATGGTCTTTCGAAAAAGAATTTTCTTTCGCGAATGATATAATATAGGCCAAGAAACATCATACTTTTTATTAAAGAGTACTATCGAGTATAAAATAGATTTTTGTGTGGTTACTGCCTGCGAAGGAAGAACCGATACATATCAAAATCGATTTACGAAACTTCTTTCAGATTATTAAAACTTCTAGCGGCAGACTCAAGAGGGAGTGCTAGTTAACATCTTACCGTTTGTCTATAACGACTTTCATTCATACGGACCATGTGTTTCGGTTAGATTCGGGAAAGGTACCCACTAGCCTG
>MU187594.1:54701-68838 GCA_016904865.1 Pissodes strobi | reverse complement strand
CATTCCCTATGCAGTATTTTGTTAGAAGTTTTAAAAATCTGAAAAGTTTTTCGTAAATTGATTTTGATATGTATCGGCTCTTCCTGCGCAGGAAGTAACCACAAAAGATTCCATTTTGTACTCGGCTATATTATATGATTTTTACAAGAATATTCTTTTTCGGAAGACCTTAAAATTGATATAGGAGCTTGATTTTCAATTAGGTTCGGGAAGAGCACCACCTCTAATCGGTTTCAACTCCTAAAGTCTCGTCAGGGTACCCTCCCCTGAATCCAATCGGAAACACAAGCTCCCACATGAAAGTTGTTCTAGACAAGCGGTAGGATGTTACATCGCATTAGGGATTTGCAGTCTATGCTGCTATAACTTTTAAGTATCTGAAAAATGTTTTGTAAACTGACTTTGATATGTATCGGCTCTTCCTTCGCAGGTAGTAACCACAAACAAAATCCCTTTCGTGCTGGATAGTACTATTTAATAAAAATATGGTGTTTCTTGGTCTATCTCTATATTATATGATTTGTAAATGAAAGTTCTTTTTCGGAAGACCATAAAATTGATATAGGACCTTGATTTTCAATTAAGGTCGGGAAGAGCACCATCTGTGACCGGTCTAGGCTCCTAAAGTTTCGTCAGATAGGCTATCGGGTACCTTCCCCGAATCTAATAGGAAACACAAGCTCTCATGTAAATCAACGTTGTTGTAGACAAGCGGTAGGATGTTACATCGCATTAGAGATTTGCAGTCTATGCTGCTAGAACTTTTAAACATCTGAAAAATGTTTCGTAAATTGATATGATACATAAGTTTGATATGTATCGGCTCTTCCTTCGCAGGTAGTAACCACAAACAAAATCCCAACAACTTATATTACACTAAGTTCGAAACAGAACTGATATCGTATTTACCAGTTTTATTTTGTGTATGTATTAAAATCAGTTGAGATCAACAATGATATAAGTATTGAAGTTGCTGAATTTATTTCCTAAAAATTACTAAGTTATTTATTTGCCATCATTTTGACAATAATTATTATCAGTGAAGCTATTTTACGTTAAGCTTTAACTGAAAATTCTAAATAACGTTTAAAATTGGCCTGGGCAAACATGGTGTATTAAGGAAAGTTTAAAAAATTGAGTTCAGATTCAGAAAGACTTTCGAATATACTTTTAATTCATGTCAGAACACAATTTTATTTTAACCTTTTGTCAAAATTAATTACCTCTGTTAGTTTTTAAAGCTGTAAATCTTTTTAATATTCTTCGTGCTTTCTGAATTGAAGCATATTTTTTTCGCTTATAATATAAAGTAGATACTATTTTCACAATATACTTGGATAATAATAAGTTCATATGTTCTATATTATTGTGGAGAATTCATGTTTATCTTACAAATGTTTGCTTTTTCCTCCACCTCTATTTACAATTCTTTGGAAAATAGAGCCGCTTCGGCTCTGATTCCAGGCTGTAAACCGCACAATTGCTAGTTTAGTGACCCTAACGAAGCTGAAAAACCTAAAAGAAACGAGGACCAAATCTGCCCCCGGCGTTGTCAAGAACGAGCAAATCTAAAATTAAAAATGGTTAATAAATGCAAATAACAGTAAAAAGCTTGTGCAAATTTTTCTAAAGAATTGTAAATAGAGGTGGAGAAAAAGGCAAATATTTGTAAGATAAGCATAATAAGTTCAGTAAAATAAATAAATATTGTTTTTATTACGCATGCATCATAATCAACGATTATCGCACGCTGCAGCGTGCATAAAATGATGTTTATGATGCGCCTACTTTTTAAAGGTTGCTATAGAAACATTTGATCTACCATTTTTACCTAGATATTTACCTGCCGTTTAAATTACTATATGTCAAAATGAAGGAACACGTTTAAAAACAACAATGCTTTATTCTAAATAGTAGCTACGTAACTCAAAAAAGTAAAACATTTTGAGAATATGATGCATTAGTAATAAAAAAATAGCGTATGATATGCGTGTATAAGAGGCCTTTAAAGCCCTTGCGCCTTACAAAACACTCCGCTGCGCGTCGTGTTTTGAAATATGTCGCGCGTGCCCTCTTATACACTTATATCATAATATACTATTACAGACAGCGCGCTAACTAAATATAGCATTTTTATCGACCTATTTATCAAAGCAAAAACAAATTATTAAAAAATAAAATACAAACTTGTTTACGTATCAGAAACAAATTTAGGAATGTCACATTTAAGATGGAAAGTTTTTGTTGTCTTAGTTTTTGCAATAGAGAGTGTACGTACATATGCGATAATACTGGTTCACTTGTAACACATTTACTTATTGTGCTAAGAATCTATAAGCATACATGGGAAAAGACCAGTATTGTAGATCGTTTTTCAAATCTTATCTTTGAATATCACGTAATTATTTTTTATAATGGAATATTACGTAATTAGAGAGACGTATCTCTACATGCTCAACTATCAATTGCAGTTTTCTAGGTTTATCAGAAATCACAAGTATTGTTCCAATTTAGTGTCTTCTTCAAATATAGGATCTTTCCACGAGATTCCATTGTCACTCTTCTAACTATTTCTACTTTTTTTTGTACAGGACTTGAAGATGATCTGACCCAAACTAACCCAAACAACTAGTTTTTACTTAAACCAATTAAGTATTTTTAAAATTTTTGTGAATATTTAGGGTGAACTTATACCTTGATCAAAAAATTTTAAGGTAAATATGTATTTATCTTTCTTTTATATTTACAGGCATAATTAATAAGAATGACAACCCAGTTAACATATTTATAGTTACTGATTAATGGAACTAAAAAAATAGCTTAATTCAATAATTTTATATATTAAAACAAAGTAAAACATATATCAGTATTTGCAATACCGATGAGAATAATTTGGTCGGTGTTTTTCTGTAATCGAGTGAATTCAATTTTTTAAATGGTAGACCACGAATATTATGTTATTGTCTGGTAGCTCTTTATATGGGTTACCAAAAATATATAGTTATGTAGATAGATGGGTCTTCAGAATAAATTGTGTTTGCTATATGTATTTTAAATTACTTTGAATAATAAAAATATTAATGGATCAACTTGGTTTAACGTTTTTCTTGCTGTCAAATTGAAGTGCATATCGTGAAAACAAGTATGTACAATTATGCAAAACAACAAAGAATCATGTGGAAATATGATCTTATGAGTTTGGCTTCTCAACTATTGAGCGTTTCAATAAATGTTGCAGAGTTTTCTTTTTCAATAAAACAAAAACAAACATCGCCTCATTGAAAGATAACCAGTAATAAAGTGAGTGTTACCTGTCCTGTATGGCAGGTGACACTGTTCTATTAGAACCAAGTGCGATTTAAGTTAATGTCGCTTAATCAGTTTAATTTAAGTCAAAGATTTGTTATTACCTTACAATAAATCATCGAAAGTGTATTGCCGGTATTATTTAAAATTTATATGCAGGGTGGATCAATGAAAACGAAATAAATTTGATTTTTGCTATTTATCGTCATTTCAAAAAATAAACGTTGGGATCCGTCAATTTTTTACTATTTGCTTTTGTTTACAACTATGTCTCTTCAACCCCATAGAGGAGTCAAGCTTAAATGGGAAAGGGTATCAAGTCATGCATTGTGCTAAAGTGCGCCAAATTCTAATTTTATCGCTGCCTAGTTTTTCAAATTCGGTTCTCTAGCTTTCCGGAAAAAAAAAACATCACTGCACCATGTGTTCTATTTTTACTTATCTTATTCACAAAACCGAATTTTCTTAAAATACTATTCGATACAGCTACCAGTTCCTCTCTTTTTTAATACAAGCTTTTATTTACTTTCACCTGTGTGTCTGTCTGTCTGTCTGTCTGTAATCAAATCTTGCAAGCTGAATTAGAACTACTTCTAAATGTCCGATTGACTTGAAATTTGGTACACGTTTATAGCTTCGATGACAATACAATATTATAATGTTGTTAAGTTTACACCTCCCCCTCTTTCAGGGATAGGGGAGGGGGACACTACTTAAAGTATGTCCGATTCCGTTTAAAATTGGTATATGGGGGTTTTTGGGGACAAGGAATATGAATTTTCTATCAGATATTGGAAATTCAAAATGGCGGATTCAACATGGCCGATGATGGGTTAAAAATGTTGCAAGTCAATTTTAGCTGACTTCTACATATCCAATTGGCTTCAAATTTGGTATGCGTTTGTAGTTCAAATGAAAATATAAAACTATGGTGCTGCCATCGTTTATTCTTATAAAGACAGTGGTGTTGCTTACACTTCCCCCCTCCGTTTAAAGGTTAGTGGTGAAGGCACTATTTAAAGTATGTCCGATTTCGTTTAAAATTGGTATTAGGGGGTTTTTAGGGACAAGGAATATACATTTTTTATCAGATTTTAAAAATTTTAAATGGCGGATTCAAAATGGCTTTTATTATATACTGCGAATCTAGGTTTTATAAATAAAAATAAAATATTTACTAAATTTGTGATTGTGCTATGCCATAATACCTACTAAAAAGTAAAAAATAATTAAAAGTAAAAAAAAAATTAAAACAAGCTTTTATTAAAATGCACTAAAAAGGAGAAAATAAAATTTGAAGTAAATCAAACCCATTATTTTGTTACATTAAACATTTTTATATGATATAAAAGCTTGTCGCGAGAAATTTGAACAGGAAAATTCCTGCTTTTATATCATATAAAAATGTTTAATGTAACAAAATAATGGGTTTGATTTACTTAAAATTTTACTTTCTTCTTTTTAGTGCATTTTAATAAAAGCGTGTTTTTAAAAATTTTGTTTGCTATTATTTTTCACTCTTTGACGGGGATTATACAGAGCAATAAAAAGTCAGCTGCTGAACCATGGATCTTTCAATAAATAGAAATAGAAAGAGCAAGCAATGGAAAAGAAATTTCTTTCTCATGTCACGTCCTAATTCTATTCGGTATAGTTCGGAGTAAGAAAATATTGTATTCACAATGCTGAAAACATCGAGTTGGTAGTCCAAGCCCGCAAAACAGTTATAACGAAGAAGAATTAGAGTTATGTATTGTAATATGTTATGTTATGTTATTAACTAAATTAACTTGATAACTTGGTTATTGTTTCTAGAAAAGTCTAAGTTTTGTCACGATTTTGTACCTATATTTACCAAAAGGAAAAACTAATTAACAACTCTAATTCCATGATATTATAGACTATACCGAAAACCTACACACACAAGCAGATAATTATACCACAATTTAAATAGTATCTACAGGGTGTCCCATAATTAATGGTACACAGTAAAACTGCAGATTCTTTGGGTAAAAATATTGAGATTTGGCCAAACTTAGCTTAGTTCAAAAGTTGATAATAACCGAGATACAGGGTGTCCAAATTAAAATTTTATTTTCGATTTTCCTAATTAACTTATTTTTTAACCATTATTTTTGCATGCAATTTTGTGAATAGGGGTTGTTTGAGACGAGGAATTTGAATTTTTTGATAATTTTATTGTATATTGTAGAGGGCGCTCTCTGCGGCACTCTGATTTCATAAAAACTAATGTAACTTTTTTGTGCCTTAGTGTATTTACGATTTTATTAAAGATATCACTTTTCTCATAATTTTTACGTAAAAAAGGTATACCTTGTAAATATCGCGCTGAGCAACTGTTTTCGAGATTTTTGCATTTACATTTTCTAATGCATTCGTTTAGATTTTGGTTTGAATGTGCAATTTTTCAAATTTTACAATGAAAGCGCTTTGAAACCTTATTCTGTCACACTTTCTTGGGATAGGTTAAAATTGTGGGTGATTTTAGAGTTTTTGAAGAAACTGTTATTAAAAGATAAGTTAAAAATACCACGACATAACTTGTTTTCTAACGAAGAAATGCCAGACATGGTATGCTTGTATGGACAAGAAAAAATTAACGGACCAGAGCACATCGGCGATATTTGGAAATTTATCGAAATCGAAGGCAGCCAGATTTTAAAATGTTTAGAAATCTTTACCACAGACTGGGCGAAACGGGATCCTTTCGTCCCAAACGTAATGATGCGGGACGCCCTAAGAATATTACACCCGAGCAGGAAGAGGAAATACTAGTTCGCGTAGCTGAGGACCCGGAAATTAGCACCCGACGTATGGCTGCTAATACTCCAGTAAGCAAATCATCCATTTCTAGAATTTTTAACAAAGAAGGGCTCTATCCATACAACTTTACACCTATTCAGAATTTCTTGGGCGTTGATCTTCCAGCCAGATTGGAATTTTCACATTTGCCAATGTTTTTGAATAAAGTTTTATTCAGCGATGAAGCAACTTTCACACGAACCGGCATCTTCAATTTTAGAAATAAACATGGGTGGAATTTAGAAAATCCCCACGTAGTAACCGAACGCCATTTTCAACATGAATTTAAAATAAATGTATGGTGTGGACTTATTGATAATTACATCTTGGGTCCTATCGAGCTACCACATAATTTAAACGGACAACTCTATCCTAATTTTCTGCAAAATCAGCTGCCAGACTGTTTGGATGATCTTCCGTTAGAGCTAAGAAGAAATATGTTTTTCATGCAAGATGGTGCCCCAGCACACTTTTCCAGAATTGTCAGAAATTACTTAAATACTACATTTCCTAACCGCTGGATTGGTCGTGGAAGTCAAACGCCTTGGCCTGTTCGAAGTCCCGATTTCAACCCCCTTGATTTTTGTGTATGGGGATACATGAAATCACTTGTTTATGAAGAGACGACCAATACTCCGCAACAACTATGGCAAAGAATTCTTAGTGAGGCGGAATCGTTTCAAAACGATCACCTTTTATTTAAAATCAGGCGGTCGTTCAATAAGCGGGTAAATAAATGCATTGAAGTTAACGGCAACCGCTTTGAGCAATTATTATAAAAAACAGATCTCTTTTTTTGGAATTGATAGTTTTGTTTTTATGTAATTATTTCTGTTATTTAAAATATGCCTATGTTTTTTCATTAGTGGCCGTTTAATTTCCTAGTAGACTAGACTTTTTGTGACAGCCTGTCAAATGTGTATAAAGATCTATTTTCAACTGTCAATATTTCAAAAACAGTTGAAGAAAGATATAGGACCTTATACATGAAAATGTTTAGAATTTGACAAAGAATTAAAAATTTTATAGGGTGTTTCATTGAAAAAGCCAAAGTTTTCCCACGCTCAAGGAGGAAAAACTGACAAAAACGCAGATACGATTTTTAAACTCGCCAGGTGTAAAAACCCCTAGGTATCAAACTTTGATAAAATCACACCTGTTTTCTCGGAGATAATTAGCCCGTTCCCAGACTTTTGCCTAACCCTGAACAACATTTTACAAAGCGCACTGGACACTTTAAATACAAAAATCTGGAAAACAGTTACTCGCAGCGACATTTACAAGGTATTTTGGGTAAAAATGATGGGAAAAGTGATATTTTCAATAAAAACGCAAATCCACTAAGGCGCAAAAAAGTTACATTAGTTTTTATGTAATTAGAGTGCCGCAGAGAGCGCCCTCTACAATCTACAATAAAATTATTAAAAAATTCAAATTCCTCGCCTCAAAAAACCCCAAAGTACAAAATTGTATGCAAAAATACTTGTTCAAAAATAAATTAATTAGGAAAATCGAAAATAAAATTTTAATTTGAACACCCTGTATCTCTGTTATTATCAACTTTTGAACTAAGCTAAATTTGGCCAAATCTCAATATTTTTACCCAAAGAATCTGCAGTTTTACTGTGTATCATTAATTATGGGACACCCTGTATAGACTCTGCTTATACTATGAATCAAATCACCCAGTAGGCACTGGTTAAAAAGAGGTTTAAGAAAAGTCTATAAGATAGAAGGAAAATAATCCGCAATAATAAAACTTTCAACGTACAAAAAGAGTTTCTAAGAAATGTTTTGGTTAAATAGCTCTCGTATTGATTTTATGCAAAAATATCTTACAGATTTTGAACATCAAAATTTTAGACCAAATTTGACTTATTACAAACCTCATTATACTTAATTTTCCAGGTCAATCAAACAGAAAGTAACATATTTAATATTCTTGTGTATTCTAACTAACCGAAAACGCCCTTAGATCTAAACTTACAAAAGGAAATTCACGTAATACAACGAAGATACACAAAATCCAAGGTGAACGTTACAAATTTTATACAAGTGAAACCTGTGGCCCATTATTAACTTCCAGTAATCAAAGATTTGCTAGCGCAGATTTGACAACATGTGTGTGATACATTATACCTTTATTAAACGTTCATAAACGATACCAAATGATTTGAACAAAAAATATTTCATTATTGCCGCAAGACCGCGCACATAAGAGCACATAATATAGCAAAATTCTAGTATGTTCGGATAGGCTTATAAGTTATAAATAAAGTTCAGTCTAAAATGCTTAGAAATGTTTAATAATCCATGAAACCTTCAAAATTGGAAAGAAATTGAGATTCACGGAAAAAATATGTGTAAAGTTCAAAATACGTACTTTTTTATAACCTGCATAACCATGACAATATACCATAACTAGATGTAAATGCATTTCAGATTATTTATAACATAACTTAAAAGAATAAAATAAGTTGTTATTTGAAAACTTATTTAGTAAATAAAATGAGAAATAGTTTATAAAAGCAGAATCTCTACCCTGCTTTTGATATATGTAGGCCTGAGTGTCGGCGTTCCACTGATAAACATGCACATTTTAGGAATCGACTTGCAAGTACCAAAATTTAACTATTTTACTATTTCAGTGACAATAAGGCGGCGTTTCTTTCATTGTTATACATTAATTTTTTAAATGTTTTTGCCGACATAATTTACTAGAGTTAGTCACATTCTGAAGACACAATTTCATCATCAGAATTATCAAAAATCCTATCATCTTCTTCAGAATCAGAAGAACTTTCATTAGGGCAATTTTTATTTGGAACATATTGACAAATTAATTGGACATCATCATCATAATCGATGTCTAAAGGGAGTGGGCCCTATAGTTGCGAGTGAATGAGTTGAAATGTGGACCCAGTTCTTTTTAGAGGCTGATGATGATGGAAGAAATTGTAGTAACCGAGATATCCCAAAACAAAACCGGAATAATTGTTTTTTCCAAAGTAAACGTTTTTTTTTTGGAAAATATTTTTTTTTCCGAATTTGAAAAGCTTTATCTTTTTTAAAACACTAATGCCAGGTAAGAGACCTATGTTTTTGACCTGGCGCCGATGCCGGGTCGTTAGAAATACATTACATGGATTGATATTTTTCATATAGCGTGTCTATTATAGAACTGATAGTTCTTGAATGAAAAGGGTTCAAGTCTAAGACATTTCATCACTCATGACTAAGTAGGTGTTGAAAAGGTGCGCCAAAGGAAAAACGCCCCGCTCGGAAGCGTTTATCAAAAATTACTGTTGTAACCTGCGAAGATTCCGATTAAGTGGAGGTATGTACTATGTACCTATTTTACGCGCAAAGTGTATTCATGAATAAATATCAACTGTAAAAGCAAGTCGGTACAAAAACCTGCTTTATTATTGAATGGTAGCAACAAGTTCCAAAACTAGCTGGCTGTCGAGAGAAAAAAAAAACCAGTTATAATAGTCTTCATAAAAAGCAAGTTGAGGTAGGTTTAGTTTACCAATATATGGCTACTGCACTAACTGGGGTTCTATAAAACTGGAAAATCAACATTAAGAAAGCCGGTACAAGTCTGCACCCACACTTTAAACTTGTTTCATCCTTTCAATGCATTTTAATTATTTGTTTTGGTTATTTTTACACACCTTACGAGCCTGTTTTAATTCATAGTACGCCCCCCGGTATTGTTTATTTAAATTTTGAAGTAAATAGTGGCGTATGTACTTTAGACGGTATTTATTCACAATAATTATTGGAGCGCACTTTCTCTCTGAATTATTGTGTCGTTGTAAAAATAGGAAACTTTAGACGGTATTTGTTCACAAAAATTTTTGGAGCGCACTTTATTTCTGAATTATTGTGTAAAAATAAAAAAAAAACACTAATATTAAATTTGTTAATGAAGCTGACAAAATAGATCAAATTTTCAGAGATTTCAGGGTATAAGTACTGCAGCAGCGACTTATTCTTGTAATGTTTTTAAATATAGTTATCATGCCTCGCTGGAGTTAAGCGTGTCAATGTGGAACTACTTTCCAAAGCTTCATCTTCATTTCTGTACGGATCCTTCATCGAGAATAAAACTTCGAACGAGCTTAGGAAAAGATTTCAGACAAGTATTAGGCATTCCTTCAGTAATTTTCACATGGGATCCATAATTCCTATCTTAATTGAATTTATTAGAACGTTATAAATCTTAAAATTTTTCGTTGCAAGCATTTTGATACTTACGTATATTTCAAAAAATATATACATAATGCATTTATAACAAAATTAAATATGTAAACAAATTTGACAAAGGAAATAAAAGAGCTATTAATTTTGTTTTCCATATATTAGGGTGAATATAAAAAGTTTTTAATTATATCATATTTTATATTTCCTAACCCAAACTTATCCGGCAAGAGCAAAAATAAACATTTTCTAAAACCCTGTCTGAATGTGACAATTTCTCCTTTCTTAACCTATTTCGAAAGATTGTCTATTCTTCCCGGCGGCGCGCGGCGCCGGCAGAATGGAATGCATTTTTCCTCCCTCTGGGAAATAATTTGCATTGTCCCCCCGACATAACAGCTATTTACACTACAAGGGAGGAAAGTACTACTTTTCCTCCTGAGGTATGTATAAAGTTTTTTCTACTGCCTTTGTCGTCGTATATATGCATTTTAAAACGTCTCTTATTTCCGAGCGCCGCGCCGGGCCGCGCCGCCATACGAATACATTATGTGTAAATTGTCGTCGTATACGGTGAATACCTCAGTAATAAGTACGGGAGAAATTATAATTTAAGCATACATACTTACAACCATTTCTTGAATAATCCATTTTATAAATAATCTTTCTAAAAAACTAATGAATAACGAAGTAAAAGATTTAACCTTCATATGCAAATCATCTTCATCCGGGGCTTCTGCCAAAAATATTGAAATCTTATCTCTTTCTAAACTCAGAGATTGCGACACCTACTTTAAATTTTTTGTTCTCAGGGAGGATTTTTTCCTCCAGGGGGAGATCGGCTCAACATATTTCTGTAATTATTTTTTTCAGGTGCACCATCCGCAAACACTCAAAAGACAGATGTACATATTTTAAAAAGTATTATTTTTAACACAAATTTGATATACCAAGTGTTGCATCGGCAAACCGTCCATTGAAATCCCATGCAAATTTTAATACCTCCTAATATTATCTCCCCTATTCATTTTAGAGCAAACTTGTATTAGACTTTTTTGAAGGTCCTTGTATGGTAGACTCCCATGTAAAATATGAATAATTTTCATTTAGCGAATTAAGAGGTATTTTCAAAATGTATCCTAAAATTTGTGGTTCAAAAATGCGAGCCTGATAATTTTCTTTATTAAACCACTAGCAGATGTCAAATTATAATAACTGACAAACGATTTCATATTTTATAGTAACTATTTGTCTTTATTTATTAAAAATGTTCTACACAATAGCAGAAAAAGGAAGTTTAATCATCCTAAACAATAAAAACAAAGAAATAGCAACAATAATTAAATACAATTTGCTTATTCGACTGAATCAGGTGTTCAAATAATACCCCATTTACTGCTAAACAGTACCCTAGACGGTCATAAAATTCCATTCTTGAGTTGCTAAGCTGTTGAGGGGAAATTTGTGCACAAACCGCAGAAATTATATTTTTTATATTGTTCCAAGTCTTGGTAACGGTTTTTTTTTGTAAATGCGACTTGTCAGGTGTCCCCACAAGAAGAAGTCGTTCATAGAAAGATCGGGCGATCTGGCTGGCCAACCAATGGTGTGATTTGGTCCGATTACGTGCCCATTGAAGGCGTTCTGCAGGTATTCACGAGCTAGTGTATAGTGTGCAGGATAACCATCAATCTGAAACCAGGTCTCTTCATTTTCCGGAGCAACTTCTGCCAGTGCTGGCCCAATGTAATTTTGTAGTAATTCGAGAAAAGATTCCCCTCAAGTTTCCTTAAAAAAAATGGTTCAATAATATGATGTCCCGGAATACCCGCCCACAAATTAATCTTTTGGGGATATTGTGTCCTTGTTTCAACAAAGCGGTGTTGATTTCTTTTGCTTCGATACCTGAGGTCTTGAGAATTAGGTTCATTGTTCAGCGTAAACGTACACTCAGTCGGGAAACAGATATTGCGCAAAAACTTCGGTCATTATTGGCTCTTTGCATTACATTAAAACAAAATTCAGCTCTTCGAACCTCATCTCCGTCTTGTAATTCCTGATGTTTTTGATACTTGTAGGAGTGATATTTATATTTTCTCAGTTTACGCCACTCTGTGGTGTGACACTTATTCACAACTTCCCCAAGACATCTGGTGCTAAGGCCACTATTGTCCTCGACATGAAGAAGGATTTCCAAATCCGCGTTATTTTCCTGCTCTTCGGCTCCGGCAATCGGTCTCGAGCAGTTGCAATTATGAATTGCAGTGCCTTCTTTCTCGAAACGTTGAACAACGCTACGCACTGCTGACTTGCTGGGTACATGTCTATCAGGATAATTCACGGCAAACATATCGGCTATTGCCCGAAAACTGTTACCGGAAGAGTACCATTTAATCATGGTTACTTTTTCTTCTGTTGTGTAGAAAGAACATTTTTAACAAATAAAGACAAATAGTTACTATAAAATATGAAATCGTTTGTCAGTTATTATAATTTGACATCTGCTGGTGGTTTAATTGAGAAAATTATCAGGATCGCATTTTTGTACCACACATTTTAGGAAACATTTTTCAAAATACCTCTTAATTCGCTAAATAAAAATTATTCATATTTTACATGGGAGTCTACCATACAAGGACCTTCAAAAAAGTCTAATACAAGTTGGCTCTAAAATGAATAGGGGAGATAATAGTAGGAGGTATTAAAATTTGCATGGGATTTCCTATGGACGCATTTCCTAAGCAACACCCGGTATATGCCATCAGCACATCTTTAGTTGAAAATAAACGTCTGTTTAAATAGTCTATTTTGGCATTTTGCCCCCTTATCTCCACTTCTTCAAAATAATAAACATCCTTTTTATTAAATAAGTATTCCCTAAAACTACCTACTACCTCCAGAATAACTTTTATTCTTCTTGGTTGCTTCCAGATCAATCTAGGTGGTCTTATTGCAGGTTCCTATCCCCGGAAGCCTATGGATCGTTAACAATAATTTCCTATTATGCTAAAAATATCACGTTGCTATCTGCTGTATACACATATAGAGGATCGTTTCATCCCCTCCACTCTTCAGAGATTACTAAAAAATTAAAAATACAATTTTTTTTAATTTAGGCATAACCAACCCCTAAAACCGCACCCAAATGGACTGTGCTTAGTGTGCTTGTATGTGTTTGCTACTTCCAAAACAGACGTTTTATTCTCTTCACAACACGGGGTGTAACCCCCAGATTCTATGTCCCCAAAAACCTATAAATCGTTATCAATATTTCAGTAGTATGCAACAAAATATCACGCGGTATCTTCTATATATGCTTAAAAAAGGGGGTCGTTCCATACTCTCCACTCCTCAAAGATGTCTCAAAGGTGAAAAATATAAACTTTTTTAATTAGGCATCTTCAAAAAAATCCATAATCATACCCAAGTCGAACATCTTCGCGAGCACCTGGTAATATGTGTTTACCACTCTCAAAATAGCCATTTGGGGTGGAGGAGCCTCCTAGGGAGCTCCCATATCAATCGAGGTATTTTTTAGTTTCCTCATCCCCCATATGAATATATGCCAATATCGACCATATTGTTAAAAGTCTCATTTTGACAAAATTCCCCTCCACAGCTGGTCTTTTGAGAATTTTGAAAGGTAGCGTTAGGTCGAATCATTTATTTAGGTGCAAGGAACAATCGTGCCGTATTTTATGCTTTCTCCAGTAAACGCGTATTGTTATTTAGTTGTGTTATTTCATTTTTAGATTTCTTTCGAACAAACGCAGATTTGTCCTTGAAACGAGAATTTTTTCTT
>MU187594.1:13079-39701 GCA_016904865.1 Pissodes strobi | reverse complement strand
TGTAGGTCCCTAATATTTTTGGCAAACTATATAATATCCTATATAAACATAGGGAGGGATACACACGGAGATGCATGTTTTAAGATATGTGAGCGCGTACTGTTAGATTTTCGTCAGATCTTTGATGAAAATTTTGCTATCTTCGACTTAATTATTTCGATCGATATTATATTAAACAGAAAAAAAGGAAACTTAAATTTAAAAATATATTCTAACTTTGGTTAAATTTTAGCTTCATATATATCCAAATTAATATTCATTTAAAATAAATATTTCAATTGATAAATAATTTAATTAAATCAATTATTGAATACCGAAATATTCTCATTCTCAAATAAATCATTCATCATCATGAGCATAGAAATTTTCTATTATGTTTTACGCCGATTTGTATCTAAAGCAAGATAATAATTTTTATCTTGAGATTTGAAATTATAATTCAAGTAATTCTATTTAGCGTGACAATTTTCTTCATTTCAGAATTCACACATTATTAATGATTGTCTGTTTTTATTAACAAAACTATTTTTACCAAAGAAGTTTTAGTAGATATTTTCCCTTTTCGTTTGAAATGTTCTTTCAGAATCCTTTAAATGGAGTAATACATCTTAAAATGAGTAAAGATATACTCCTTTCAAGACACGTCTATACATAATCTCAATTATTTGAGTTTAATATAGCCAACATTTGAATAACTATATGATTTATACATTTCACTACAACCATTTAATAATAGACGCATAGCACTTATGATTATAAAACATTATGATATTCACAACAAGGGCAATTATAATTATTATTCATAAAACAACCAGTGTAATTATGAATTCGCAATAGGCAATCCTAGCACCACAAACTATGGAAACGACCAATGTGAACGTAGGTATGTGTTGTGTTGACGTCTCGGTTGACGTACCTAAATGCTTAAATTTCATTTTCTAGTTAAGTATTTTATGTGTGTGTGTGTAGATAAACTATAGTATTTGACTCCCGTATAATGGACCATAATACAATCTGATAATTATTACATTACACGCTCGTTAAATAATATAATTTTTGCTTTCAATAAATTTAAAATAATTAAATTTCATTTAAATGTTTTGCTTACTTTGTCGAAACATATATTTTAATCTAATCTGTAATTTTCAAAACAAAATATTTTCTTAAATCAAGCAAATATCTGCTTCCAAATGTTTGCTTAGATTCAAACTGAATATTGTTCCTTAAAACTAGTACCTAGGTAACTATATTTGCAACAGAGAGAAATATTTTGAGAAAAATATACACATATTTAGAATATTTGCTTCTTTTTTGTGTGTATCTCTAATGTCAATTTGAAAAACACCGCGTCCAACGTTTTTGTTTGGGTCTAGACATTTACGACGCAGGCGTAGGTCTAGCGCGTACTATTAGAAAACCTGTAATTTCAAATTGAGATGCCTGCTTAGTAATGGTGACGTATTCCTTGTATACATGTCTACTGCATAGCTTTCATATATCCAATCAAACCTATAAAACAATTTTTATATATATTTTGTAGGTTAATCTTATTAGAAGCGTCTAGGGCACCTACTAGCTTTTCGTTGCGAAAGCTGCGGACATGCGTAATGGCCGAATGTATCAGAATTACCCATGTCTTTACTGTTCAGTAAAATGTTTGCAGTACATCTGATGGTGTAGTTGTCAGAATTTCTGCTTGTCATTCGCGCGCCGCGGGTTCGATTCCCATCTGTTGCGAGCATGTTTTAATTTTTTAATGTTGTTTGTTTTTTATTAATTTATTTTTTTTTCTTAGTTTTGGGCGTGCCTTGGATTAGTTTTTGTTGGTTACGCCCCCGAGGCAAGCGGAGGGCCATAATAATTCCTATTCTTGTTTCGCTATTACGCATGTCCGCAGCTTTCGCATCGAATGGTTAGTATTTTCCCTAGACTCTTGTGATCTTATTAGGGTTACTCCGCACTAAATCGCTTATTGGGAATGGTTCGGCACTTATATTAAGAGAGATTGATAGCAAAAATAGTAATGTATGTACCAAGTGCATACGAATGGGAAAATTGGGAGCACGAGACGCAGGTGAGTAGCGCGACCCCATGAGTATTACCGTGCGTAAACTACTAACTGTACGGTGCGCCGCACGCTTCAGAATGTGTATATTTAACTTTTATGCAGTAGTACGTAAGGTAATCTCTCATACATTAGTTCATATATTAATAATTATTATAGAATTTCAATTTATAAAATAAACTGAATATTTTCATAATTTTGTACGCCGCATTGAGTGTTAGACATTATATATCATTATGTAGTCAGAAAATACTTCTGGATGGTTAGCTCCAAATAGTCCCATTTGATCTTTATTTGATATTAGTAACATGTTTAAAAAAATAATTTTTTTACGCACTACTACGTACAGTAAATGATTTTTATTTTGATTTATATTATTTATTTATGGGTGGTAGAAAAACATATTAAATGTAACTCATTCGTCAAGAACCTTTTTTGCGCATTTGTTGCATAAATAATTCTTAGTTTCATGTGTCGCATGTTTTTTTCTCTACGATTGTTTTGTTTACATAATTGGTTCTTATACATTTTAGTACTAGGTTGCACTATTTCTATTATTTACTGACAATATAAGTGTATTGTGGTTCAGAAATATTTGGATTTCTATACTATCATTTCTCGAATTACACTTGCAATATTTATTGATATTATTGACCATATCCTGATTTGTATTGATAAAATAGCCGTATGACGTCATTGCTGAAATAGTTACCTATTGGTTGATATTCTAAATAATTAATTTATTATATTATTCCAGAATTATGAAGTTTTGTGCTAGAACCAATTCATTTGGAATATAATTTGAATCATGAATATGTGCGCTTAATATATTATGTATAAAGCTATTTTTAATTTCTACTCGAGAATCAGTTCTTGAACCTGAAAACTGCAATAAATTTAATACCAATCAAATGTCAAAATATATTTTTGCACTCTAGCTGTAATGTTTGTTACTATGCACCGTACAAACTGTACACTGAAAAAGAGTTATTCGATCCAAAAAAAATTAAGTTTATACAATCAAATATGTCTTTGATAATGGACAAACAAATATTTGTTTTGATAAAAAATAATATTTAGTTGGTTTATTTTTAAGATTTCTTTGTTCGAAATAAATATTTATTCCGAACAATTAATATGATTTTATAATCGTTGTTCACATCAAATAAAAATAGGTGTTCGAACATTTTCGGAAATATATGTCAATAACTTGAAAATGGCTAAACGGATCTTAGTAAGCTTGCAGTCTTGAAAACGCCTTCTCTTAGGCTATCAACCGTGCCTTGAGTGGGGTGATTGCGATTTCTTACCTAGCCGCTAGACGGCTTTTTCTGACATAACCGCAAATAAATCAGTTTTTCTCGAAAATATTAAATGTAACGATACTACTTTTTTAACAAAAAAAAAACAGCCAAATGAGAGTTTAATACGTCAGGAAAAAAAGGTATTACTTGTTTGATATCGTTAAATGCACGCGGACTTTATGATATCAGCCAACGTTATTCGTTTACTAACCCAAGTAGGCTTGACCAATGACAAAAATATTATTATTTACAAATATTTTAGTTAAAAAATTAAAAATTGGCAACAATAAAACAATATTATCAATAAAAACAAATATTAGTTTTCGTTCTGCAAACAAAAAGTATCAGGAGATGTTATGTGTAAGAATTAAGATGCAGATATTTTTGATAACTGTTAATCAGTCAAAATACGAAGAAAATCTTAATTTTACAGTTGGTTACACCCTCTTGCAGGCAGTTTGGAAACTCAAAAATAATTTCCAGCGTTTTTACCCAAAGTATGATAACTAGTTTTTGGGATATAGCCGGCCATTTTTAGTTGGCCGTATGAGTATCTTGATGGTCTTATTTGTAAAAAAATATGAATTTTCTACCCGTAGAAGTTTCGTGCTTATTTTCAATGCAACGGCAATATTGTAACTGATGCCGCTAGCATGTTTGGTTTCTTTTAAAAAGTTCGAATTTTGTGTGGACAGAAGGGCAATATTCACTGAGATTAACTGAATATTAATTATTATTGAGATTTTAAATATAATGTTGCTATTTTAGCAATAAATTATTATATGTTGTGGTAAAATAAGGATAAGTAGGATTTAATAACAACGGGTCTTCCGAAAAAATATTTTATATTTTAGGTTAGGTGAGAGATATCGAGATGCGGTTTCAACTGACATATTAGGCTCTTATTTGGCTGTCTTTTGCTGAAAAAAGTGGTATCGTTGTATTTAAATTTTTTGAGAAAATCTAATTTATTTTCGGTTATGTCAAAAAACGCCCTCTAACGGCTAGGTAAGAAATCAAAATCACTCCAATCAAGGCACGGTTGATAGCCTAAAGAAAGCCCTTTTCAGCGGCTCCAAGCTTATTAATATCCGTTCAGCCATTTTGCCATTTCCTTTAAAAGTGTTTAACAAAAAAGAATCGAATTTCTTCGGCTTTAAAATGGCAATGCATATTATCTTCAATTTGAGAAAATTTTGCAAAAAACGGGCTTTAAAATTTAAGATGGGTATTATACGCCCCCTGGCGGCCATTTTGGAAATAAAAAAATAATTTCCAACATTTTCTCTTAAGTGCTTTACTCATAATTTTTTTACCGTAACTAAAAGTACTTTTCAAGATATAGCCGAGTGCCATTCTCAGTTTGCCACCCGGTAGAAATACCCAAAACATCGGTTTTAATAACCGACCTGTTTAAATTAAAACACAAAGCGCTTGGAACAAATATGACATATGTTTTTTCTAAAACCTTTTTGTTTCGATTGAAATCCGAGGTATACTTGTTCCAAAAGCTTCATATATTTTAATTTAAATAGGTCGGTTAAACCACTGTTTTGGGTATTTATACGAAATAATTTCCCTTATTGGAATCAAATCATGTTTATTTGTTCAAGCCTTATTTTTATTTGAAATACCATGATTAATTTGATTCGAATAAGCAAATTATTTAGTTATCGAAATCGTGCATTTGAAATAAATAATTGTATTTATTTAACTGTTCAATGTGTACTATTTGTGTTGGTGATGACTTAAATAAAAAAAGGTTTAAACGAGGTTTAAATTTTAGACTCTCTAAAAGCTTAGGGGTTGACGAGCAGTTAATTTCTGAACTTTTTGTGGATTAAGGATATCTATAGAGAGATAGTCCCTAAAACCTTAGAAAGTTGCGAATTTGACTGTCTCTATCTTTCGGGATCCAGATTTTAACCTGGTTTAAATCTTTGTGCATCTGGGTGAGATTGTTTAAAATAGACTCTCCTTTTATAAATACTAGATAGGAACACAAAAATGTTTTTATAAGTTTTACTACTTATTGATTTTAAGGGAAACTCACAAGTTTTTATTAAAAATACTAAAATTCTAAAGTTCATAAAAATTTCATAATATAAAAATAGTAAAAGGCATCAGTAACATTTTACTTACTTACTGTTTGCCAAATGAAAGAACCCGGACGAAAAGAATGCGGGCAAAAAATGTCTTCGCATATTTAGATGCTGCCACATTTTTTTCCCAATAATCCTAATTTATTTTCTGTCTAGTTTCCTATAGTGAATTTACATATTTAAATTTCCTACTTGAATACTTAATTTTGTTATTTTCCTTAATACTACTGTCTTCTATTATTTACTATTTTATTTACACAGGGACATACGGAATACTATAATATTTGTAATATTTATATTTTATTCGCCTTCAAGCTATTTAAAATACGCGACAATAGGCAACAGTGCGACGTTTACTTGGTTTTTAGCGGGAGGCAGTTTCGTGATTGGTCGCAGGATATATTAAATACACTTTGACCCTAGACCAACACCTAATTTTTTTTACATATTTTAAAATTTCGGCAGCGACTTGCTTTAGCCATTGGCGTGGAAATTGCCGATGCCGGACTGTGTGGTTATTTATATTATTTGGTTTGTACGGTCTGGTGATATATAGGTTTTGTCGATTTTGCAAATTCTCTTTTTTCACTAGAAAGGGGGTGTCCTATAGAGTAGTTTAAGCCAAAAAAGTCGGAAGATCCGCTACATTTGAACTGAAAAAATGCCCTCAAAGTTCGAGTTTTGACACAAATTTTCAGCACCACTTCACAAAAGCACTAGAAATATAGACAAAACACATCTCAACATCAATTGTCGGGTGAAAATATTAACTAGGATACATTTGCGTCGAACGAGAGACCTCCGTTTTGTTCCGGTCCTAATTTAAAGCGACTCATAGCCCCATTAGACAAAATTAAATTTTACTTGTAAATATCCATCCTCCTTTTTACTGTCAACTGTCACAATAGCCAAAAAAAAGATTTTTAAGAAGGCACACTGTTGCCAGACGTTTACTGTAGTTTCGTTAGCAAAATTCATTAGAAAAATGGTGCGCTACAAGCGCAGCTTATTTACTACCAGCTAGTCATCTTGCGGCGGCATCCTTTGATTTGGGAAAGTCAATAACCAAGTTTTGCAAATTTTAGAAGAGGGTCATGACTTAATATTGTTTTAAACACCTGGGCATCTGAATAAAACTTTTGACAGTTCGTTTAATTTAAAATATGCTTTTTATACTACCGTGCGTAAAGTACTCACTTTACGCACTCTCTAAGATTCGTAAAATAGGCTTTTTTAATGTGCAGTGCGTAAAATAAATTATGTTACGCACTAGTGCGTAAAGTAATTTAATAATATTTTTGTTTTTTCATATATTTTTCGGTAGTAGAAAAAATTTTGTATGCTACTCATGTGTAAAATACCCTTTTTTATTCGATTTCAATTAATTTTTTTTATCAATATTCCCATTCATAAACTTTACACACTTGTTGCATAAATAACTATTTTATCGTCAAAATCCGTTTAAAAATGATTTTAAAACGCACAATAATTGTACAAAAATCCGAAATTTCCGAACCTCTCAGGGCGATAGCCGAGGCTTCGGACGAATTCGTCATGTATTTTGAAGCGAAAATTCATTTTAAATTCATTTGTGGAACTGAACCGCTCAGAGCACAGTGCCCGACACACCACCTTTCCGATTTCGATAGAGTTCACTAGCTGGTAGTGAATAAGCTGTGCTATAAGTGTCTCTACTGTTTTTTAAATTTAGGTGAATGATTTTTTTATGGCAGTAGCACATCCTATATTGCTCGACGAGCGGTGTGTGTGCGAAGATGTTGTTTGACACGGTTCTTGAATATTTAGTTAGGGGAACAGATGTCCTGGGAGGATATTCGCATGTAACAGGCAAGTGTCCATTCGGCGATGTCGATCGTTTCTTTATATGTGACGTGCACGATAGCATTTAGTCAGATGTCGTGACTGTTACATAGAATCAACAAATAAGTCTTCAATTATTTTAACACTTCATGCATGGCCCTCCGCTCGCTTCGCTCGCTACGGGGGCTCAACAAACAGAAACTAACCAAGTGCTAACCAAAACTAACCCAAAATATAAAAAAAAATAAATTTGGGTTAGTTTTGGTTAGCACCTGGTTAGTTTCTATTTGTTGAGCCCCCGTATAGAGAGCGAAGCGAGCGGAGGACCATGCATGAAGTGCTTAAATAATTGAAGACTTATTTGTTGATTCTATGTAACAGTCACGACATACGACTAAATCCTATCGTGCACGTCACATATGAAGAAACGTTCGGCATAGTCGAATGGACATCTTGCTTGTTACATCCGAATATGCGTCCTGGGAGTGAGTTTCACAGTGATGCAGTGCGCCAGACAAAGGAGTTCTTGTAAAGCGATGTTCTAGGTGTTTCCAGTTGTACGACGAACCGGTGCGCTCTTGCCGTCTATCCTGACTGTCTGACAGGCGTTGTCAGGGGCGGGATAAGGAGGGCCAAATCCTGGGAACATCTGCCGTAAAAGTATCTGTAAAACAGGGATTTCTCGGTCACATGTTTGCGGTCTTTCAGACTATCCAGATTCCGTGTCAACTCCGGGTCACCGACGAGACGCACAACTCTCTTCTGAACGGAATCCAGTAGCTTTAGGGTGTGCTCTGGCGTGGCACCCCAGATGTGTGAGCAATATTCTAAGCACGGTCTTATTTGCGCTTTGTAAAGCAAGAGCAACTGCTGCGGTGTATACATTCTTTGTTGCGAAATAGCGTACCAAGCTTCTGGGAGGCTGATTTTGCGACGTTAGCAACGTGGTCATGCCAGGACATATTGCTGTTGACCAAGACCCCCAGTAGTCCGATTGAATGAAGATGAAGGGATGGTCGATCCTGCCATAATGATATCATTGCCCGCCGTATGGTAAACGTGGCTGCTTGGATGATTTTTCAATGTGCATTTGCATTCATACATCGAAATGAAAGAGACACTCATTCGATTACACTATTCCTTTGTAGGTATGTACATGTTCGTCAAATATTTCACTTCATACATGGCCCTCCGCTCGCTCCAGGGGCGTAACCAAACAAACCTAACCCAAACTAACCCAAGACATTCCCAAATGAGGAAAAACAAACTAAAAAATATTTGCATTTTCGACTGACAAATTTCAATTTTTTTTTATTTCCGGCATGCCTTGGGTTAGTTTTGTTTGGTTGCGCCCCCGGAGCGAGCGGAGGGTCATGCGTGAAGTGGAATATTAAATATACTTAAATAGTAAACAACACTGTTATTCCCCATAAGAAAATGTGCAACTTTTGGAAACACTGTGCCAGGTCCCCGGTGTCGGTTACTAAAATTTCATTATTTTCACGTTACAATTTCAATATTTTCACGTTACACCTGAGAAAGTCGTAGTGGAAGTTTGCCCTTCTAGGGCAATTTAGGCTCAAAACACGGATATTTTTTCGGCTCAAATGTGGCGAATCCTCCGATTTTTTTGGCTTAAGCTACTCTATAAGACACCCCTTTTCTAGCGAAAAAAAAAGAAAATTTGCAAAATCGACACAACCTATATATCATCAGACCCTTAATTGGATGATATCTTTGACGATTTTTAACCTTTCTTATATTTTTCTTGCATTTGGTGATTATTATACGCGGTTAACTAATTTTTATATATTTCGGATAACTCTCTTAACTGAACTCTCTAAATTCAAATTTTTATTACAAAACAAATCCGAACGTTCTATAAAGAGCGTTTTGGAACATACTTGCTTCAATATTGCCTAACTTTTAATACAAAAATTGAACGCTAGAGAATTTATATGAATTAGCTACGATAAACGGTTTTTTTTCAAATTAAGCGACGTCATCGATGACATAAATACAAAACCTTCGGGAAACGAATTCTACTTATTATTACATATTTATGTAATGCATGATTTGATTGATTTGTAATACATACAACAAATATCATAGAATACTATCCTTATTATAAAAATAAGATATTATTATATGACATATTTTGTACTATAAGACTGTAATATAAAAAAAAACTGTAATTAATTTTAACGTCTTAAACTAATCAATATTATCAACAATAATATGGTAAGAATAACCTCGTGCGACTATGGGAAGGCAAGATTTTTTACGTGCTAGTCCTCTACCCCCCTCAGTCGTCGTTAAGGTTCACTCGCTTGGTGCACTATACACGAATAGCCTGGCTAATAGCACATACAACTAGCTCCCCAAATCCAGTGACCAGTATAATCATGAAACAAAGAACAGTTTTCTGTGTATAATGAGCATTGAGGGGAAATGGTACATTAAGATTATCATCTCTGCTATTGTTAGTAAGTAACGACATTTAAATCGTTTTCCGTCAGGCTACGTAAAACTTCGATGTCGTCAATATTTTGATCTAAAAGTAAAACAACAATAACTAAAACAAAACAAAAATGTGATCAAAACAATTGTGACTGTTGTTCATGATGCTTATTCTCATTTTATATTTCCTTGTAAATGTTTTATATTTTTTATTTCATATTTTAAAGTTAACATCAATTAAAAGATGAATTAAAAAAGCTCTAAGATTATTGATATGCCTTGTAAATTGTTATTGCCTAGATAGGAGAATTTAGTTAATCATAATTATAATACAGGGTGTTTTAACGAAAAGGTGACAGTCTTTTTCGGGTATTTGTCGGATGTTTTTGGAAAAAACGCTCGAACACGTCGATTTTGCTTAAAAGGGGGCACTTTTTACCACCACCAGGGTATTTCAATAGTGTTCATACTTAGACCTCCCTTATAGTGAACATCCACTTTAAAGGACTTTTGATTCTTATCATTACAACGCCCTAATTTATTGATTAGTTTTCGAGATATTTGCTATCAAAGTTCCCATGTCATTCTTAGATTTGAACATGTTAATGTTGTTTAAGCTATTATGAAAATTCAAACTGTCATTGTTTCAAGAAGAATTTAGTTTTGTTTATGAAAAGCTAAGCTAAAGTGGGCACACAAAAAACACCTCCCTTAATAAATAATGCTCCACGAAAGGAATTAGATCGAACAAATACTTGGCTTTGGAGATTTCGTGGTACAGACAGACAAATAGGCACACAGAAGGAAAACTCTATTAGCCACTAATAGAAATCTAATAACCACAACAAAATATCTGCTTTACGATAGAAAAGTGCCTTATTGTGGCAAATATAGTGTTCTTTTTGGAAATACATTTTTTATCCGATCGGACGAAAAACGACACCTTTCCGATGTGTTTTCTCACTGCAAAAGTCATGATTCCAGTACATATATTGTATTCGTTGCTTAGCAACATGCTATAACTGTACAAGAATAGAAAATAACTGTCCGGGAATAAAACATTCCCGTCCTAGGCCGGGAATGTAACATTTCTGTCATATTCAAACGCCTTGTTTGTCAGATCTGACATCTATCAAAAGTAACATTTAGCTGTAGTTTCCGTAGCTACGTAATAAACTTTAAGCTCGCTCGATTCAAAACTTGATATTATGTTGAGTTGAAATTTAAAACACCGTTTTTATTTAGAGTAATATTTGGCTCTATTTATATAAGTACGTATTCTAATTAATTTCGATCGGATAAAAAATAGTATGTGCAACTCGTAGGAAAAGCACATTCCTGGCCTCCTGTGTTGCTGGCCTCGGCTGCGACTCGACCAGCAACTACCACAGCCGTCCAGGAATGTTTTGCTTTTCCTCCTAGTTACACAGTATACTATTAGCCGCTAGTAGATTTTTTTTTTAATATTATTTTTTTACTAGAATAAGGGAACGTTTTAAGAACTAAAGAGCAATCTTTTTAAACCAATAATGGTAGTATTGCTACCATTGCCAACTATTTGATAGTGGTTAAAAGTAAAGTAGGTATATAGTTACGAAATATATTTAGGCGTTATTACATAGTTTTTCTGTAATTAAACCTCTTTTCTAATTATAGCAAGGCTTCTATTTGGGATCTGACTTTTTATTATTTAGCGCCTATTGCTATTTTTTAGTTGCTAACTGAATAAATGGACCCCTTTCAAGGTAAGCACGTCATTTTGTTTATTAATTGTTTGTTTACACTTGACGTGTGTTCACACTGTTTGGAGCATAGGATGTTTGATTATACCTAATGTTCTGGGTTGGCCGGAATGCATTAGGCAAAAGGCAAAATTGAGATTCGTGTCTACTTACCGCAATTTTTGAACCTTCACGCATGCGTACGTGCTAATTCATATATTTTTCAAAGTTTTTTTTTCTTGATTTTTCGCATTGCCCTGGGTTAGCTTGGGTTAGTTTTGTTTGGTTGCGCCCCCGTAGCTCATTTGGATTATTGGATCTGAGATTGAAATGCTCTTTGCTCACGTTTCGGCATTGGATTTATGTGAATTTCATCATAGATGTAAACTTTTGTTGTGCGTACAAAGTGAAACTTCTAATTGAATTTGACGACAAGTTTGAAGGTAAGTACGCCATTTTATTTCTTAACCGTTCGTTGCACTTTACGATTGTTTAGAATGTTTAGAGCTATAGAGCATAAGATGTCTGATTATACTTAATGTTGCATTAGGCAGGGTATTTGTTATTAGTATTGGTGAGATAAGAGTGAAGCGAGCGGAGGGCCATGCGTGAATTGAAATATTAGAACGACAACACCTCAACATAATTAACTATGCTGCCAAATGCGCAGGTCCGAAGGTCGAAAATTTGCGGTTGGTAGACGCGAGTAAAATTTATAGTCTTCCTTATTGGCGTTTGTGAGATAAAGCTAATACAAACTAGCCTAACCTAAAATAAATCTTTTTATTGACTATTATATTACCTTGGATTATAGCCTAATGCAATATAATAAAAATATTTATTTTAGGTTAGGTTAGTTTGTGTTATCTTTATCTCACCCATACTAATAACAAATACCCTGCCTAATGCAACATTAAGTATAATCAGACATCTTATGCTCTAGCTCTAAACATTCTAAACAATCGTAAAGTGCAACGAACGGTTAAGAAATAAAATGGCGTACTTACCTTCAAACTTGTCGTCAAATTCAATTAGAAGTTTCACTTTGTACGCACAACTAAAGTTTACATCTATGATTAAATTCACATAAATCCAATGCTGAAACGTGAGCAAAGAGAGATCTCAGATCCAATAATCCAAATGAGCTACATACAAAACTACAAAGGGAATGGAAAGGAACACCATCCAAACAACGTGATGACCGCGTCATTCGTACAACTTATGAACGATCTGTTGGATGTTTGCAAACGTAATAGTTGTCCTGCACTACACTATATAATCGGTTTCTATGAAAACAAAATTTAAATTCGATACCTATTTCTCTTTTAGCCAACAGATTCAAGGCAACGACAAGGATGGATGTAATATATCTAGTGATGTATCCCAAATATACTTATATGACACTCAATTTCAATTATTGCTTGAACTGGTTAACTTTAATAATGTACGTTTTAGTTACTAAAAAAGCAACCTTTAATAAGAAAAGAACATTTTATTTTATTTTATTCTTTGGGGATTAACAGGTAACTGATTAGCCGTTAAAAGTATATTTTTTTAAAATATTGTATTTATGTAAAATCCTGCTATCAAATAGCTACAGATAAATATAATTTAATGGATAAAATATCATATCAAAAAAATATCCTCAGTTGTCCTTAATAGTCCGTATTTTAGTAGATACAAAAATATTTTTATTACAAAAATGTTTTTCTTTGTGGTTATTTTCTTCAGTGCAGAAACCAAAAAAATTATCTCAAATTTTTTTGAACCACCCTAATATCTTCCTTATACCGCGTTGCAGTTGGGAAATTGAACAAATAGAGCTTTGAAATACCTATTAATTTATATTATATTATGAAAGGTACAAGAACGGAAATGACGTCAGTGAACTTGTACAACGGAAAAAAGCAAAACTGCTCTATCAAAGATCGTATGTTCGTACGCCAAGCTGCCTAGGCGTACTGTTACACTACTGTGGGCGTACATCGCATGAATTCATCTGAAATGAAAGCTACTAACAGCAGAAAACAATTTTAGGTACTAGTAAAACTCACGACATTTTGATTAGGAGTAATCGCTTCATTTTTAACGACGATTAATTATGTACCAAGCTAAGTAATATAATAAAAACATACCTTGAAAAGAGGGCTACAAATTACCCAATCACAAATATCTTTTTAAAATGGCAACCTTGGGCAGATAAACTTTATAAAAGCACTCTAGGACGGCAGCAGAAATGAAACTGAGGGCGGAGAGACGTAGACCGGCGGAGGGGGAGCTAGTGAGTTGTACGAGACTAGGATGAAGCTGTAATATTTGATCCAATATTCACAATCCTTAATTTAAAGCAACCCTTATTTGTTTTAAATAATGGAGAGGTTTCGTATCTTTGAATCTTTAAGGCGAATAAATATGTGTTTGATATGGAAAAAAGTATTGCTTTCGCAAGGCAAATAAATATCCGAAAAAAATCAAACACATCCAATTATTTAAACTGACGTAATTTTATTTAATCTAAGTAATTTTTATTTAACGGAAATTAAAAAAAAGCAAATAAATATTTATTATTTTTTTCTTCCATGTTTTTATCAGTGTACAACGCTATGTAACAATGAGGAGTATTGTTTTTTGAAAACATGATAGAATAATAATTATTTTGATTTTGAAAGCTCCTGAATGATGAAATCGACAAAAATGCATGTAACAATAGGCTGTCTTGGTTACCGATTGCTACCCACATAACTTGGTGTTCTTCAGTTTAATAAATTGTACAAAAAGTTAAGCGAAACATATAATTTTATTAAGAATCAGTTGCAGTACATGTCACAACAACGTCATAATTGCTGAAAAGGGAAACGTTTGCATTTCATTATTGTTATATTAAAAGTATAATTGTTTGATTTATTAACATAAATTTTCGATTCAATCAAGCTACTAGAAAATGGCTGATGTTACCGTATTCTCCCATGCCGCTATGATTATTTGAGGACGTTGACGGATGTGATTCATTATTTATTTTAATGTTATAAGCACCGTTATTATGTCCTGCGAATATCATATCTGAACAGTCTAATTTTATTTTAAGCGAACGATCAACATAATTAACTATTTGCTTCAAAATATCATTTTCTGAATCAATTAATAATAGTGATGCTGAGGTGAGATGCGTCTGAACGAGTGACCTATGTAGGAATTAGGTTCTGGTAAATTAAGAAAATCTTCGATTGTCGCTGGAATTTTAGAAAACTTATTAATACCTACAACCTGGTTGACGCATTTATCGTTTCTATATTATGTCGATCAAAGTTTAGCATATTTTTTTTTATAAACGTTGAGTCAATTCGATTTTTCATTTTGCTTTTCTTCTATTACTGTGAAGCGTCTTTATGTACGTGTTTTCGCATCAGGAAACTCCGTATCAGTACTACCTAGAAAAAATATAGACAAAAATAAATATGGCTTGGATATTTTTAAACAAGATTTCATACAGCATTTTCTGTCAAATTCATAAAATTTTAATTAAAACCATTTTCAATTGCCTGTTGATTTTAACTCGCTATATAAAATAGGGATAATTTTCGCTACATTTTTGAGACATATAAATGTATACCGAATCTATGAAATACAAATCTATAATAATTTTCCAGTCATAATAATTTTTGCCGCTGTGGATAGCAGGTATATATTTAAATTTTATTGATATTATCATTTTCGGTAGATAAAAATTAATTATTTTTGTTAGAACACATAAGTAAATTTAATATCCCTATTTTTCATTTTAATTACAATATTCATTGGTACTCTAATAATTAAGATTAGGCATAAATAATTTTAGGTCTGGAGGAATCTACTTGCCTGAAGCATAAGGTATCTAATAAAAATATGTTGATATCTTCCATTGAGAACATTTTTGTATCCAACAGATTTTCTCTTTAGAAATACTACCATTTTGGGATATTCACTGATATTGACGTTTTTGTTTACTGCTAGAATTGATTTTAAGTGAGAATATATTGATCATAAATTTGAGGTTTAAACTTTTTTTATTTTTTTGAAACTAGGCTAGAAATACTCTGCTTTATTTTTTAACGTAAACTTCTCTGGAATTTTCAGGTAACAAATTTAGAGTTGATGCTACATCGTGTTGATTATTTCTTCCGAAGTATGTATTATCTCTTCCTCACTCTCAGGAATATAAATTTTTTACAATATAGAATAAAAACATGTTTTGGTTACCCTCGATTTATTGGATTATGTTGAATTTATTTAGATTTAAAAAATTACATTCACCACTAGCCTAATCTCTAGCTCTACATTGCTCCCTTATATCATTAAGATGACGAATATTTAAAATTGGAATATATGATCGTATGCGACGTGTGAGGGTAAGACGACGCACGTTCGAGGAACAGCATCGGGATCGACGGATGGAAACGTGGTCAAGTATATAATATTTCATACATTAGATATCAAGCTTCTGGGAGATATATACTATATTTTTATCGCTATAACCAAAAATTTTATCAGTGGAAGTTGTTATTATTATAAGTATTATTGTTATTATTTGTTTCAATACAGAATGATATAGGCAAAGTGTTTTATGGTTATTTCCCACAAATTTTAATTTAAAAATCAACGATAAAATCTAATTATCGTCGAAGCGATACCATTTATATAAAAAAATCGAAACGAAAATATAAAGTTATCACAGTAAACAGAAGTAAATTTCCCCTCTCTGCTTAATATAAAATAGAATTTACTTACTTTGCAGGTAACAATGATGATGGTTTAGGCCGAAAGCGTTCTTAAGTATTGCATGCAATACAAAAGGTGTTTGATTTAGTATGTTTCGTCGTTTTTTCTATACTCTAAGGTTTCGTCGATGCACACAGCCTTTACTCTACATTTAAAATATATCTGATCAATTTAATCAAATATCTCCTTACGCCTATTTAGCGCGTTGACATAAAAGACTTAATAATACTTAATAATACTTAATATAATTGTATTTGCCCATTTTATGTATACAGGGTACTGAAAAACAGCTAATCAAAAAAAGCTTGATTTTAATATTAAATTGTTGTGTAAAAACTAGTATTTTCTGGATATCTGTCTTGTTTTTGGTATTTGATAAGATTCAACTGGAGATACAATATACAGTTTTTACTGTTAATCTTGGAATAAGCTCGACATATCGGTGTGATCTATAACACGGGGTGGATAAAAAATGTACTGTCCCACATAGTTCAAAATAGTTTTAAATCGAGGAAGTATAATAAAACAATGGTAATGGTATTTCTTAATTTGCAGCTTTAACTGGCACAACCAGTAGCAGAAAATATAAAAAGTAAAATTTGTCGTTCGCTTTAATTTCGTGGCTAAAAAACGAATCCAGGCAGGACTTAATTTTTGGTAGTGACAAAATGTGGGATAATTACACGCTTATGGGCCAGTATATTTAACGAATCTGTTTCGTATTTCATATTTTTTACAAAGTGACGCTTTGTATTTAAGGTAAAAGTTAAATATTGTATAGTTTATATAACGGGCGTAAACAAAGTTTCAAGAGTCACTGTTTTGTGTCGCAATTTGCTGCTTTTCACGTATTGAAAATGCGCTTACTTCGGAAGTACAAGAATTTGATTTCCTGGGAAAATTTGAGACATAAAAGTATTAGATTCCTATTCGTGTAGTTATAAATACGTGTCATAGCTCATTTGGGATAACAATTTTCTTATATGGATAAAACGTGTATCCTATTTATGAGGAAACTGCCGTCTTTTCGATAAAACTTGGGCATGTGTATCTAAAAGTTCCGCGATGCCAAGAAAAATACGTATGATTAAATATTTCTCCTACAAATTCAAGGCTATGTTTAAAATCATATCTCTTTTAACAAATATTCTAGAATAGTTTATAAATAATTTGCATCATGCACATGTGTATCTTGTTGTTTCCAAATGGTAATAGTAAAGAAATACAGCGAAAACAAGAAATCAATAATTGGACTACTCAGGCGTTCGTCTTAAAAAGTAGGAAATAATTAGAAAGTATGCTTTTAGTTAAGCAGTTAAATATGGCAATATTATAACTTCATAAATTACACAGCACCCTAATGGCTGTAAAATAGACCATGCACGTACTTAATATAAAACACATATGCTTAACTGATCTTGCGATTTTTAATTAAAAAATGCAGCAATGCATCAAAAACAATAACAGATACAGTAAATTTATACGAATAATTACATTAGCAGCGTCTGCTTTTTCATTTATCATTTACTTGTTTTTTTGGCTTTATTGGGCTCAATTCTCCAAGACCCGTTTTGGTATGGGCAGGTATAGGTCATTCCTCTATCACTGCAGGAGGTGTGCCAGGTATCGATATTTTATTGATCGATATAACAACATTTTAATGTTTTAATTGTTCTCTTGTTCCTCGTTGAAGTTCCTATAGATCTATAGAATCTTATTTTTTGTGACATTTTCAGAATTTCAAATTGCCCTTTTACACAACCATGCATACGAAAACATTACCCTAGTGGTCACAATAGTGTAAAAATAACTTCCAAACAAAAATGGTTATGGAACCTATGAACAGAAAGCCCTATTTTTATCACTTTTTATGGAGTACGTCACCGAAGATATCTTAATAATTTTGGCTAAATGATGGTTTTATAACATATAAATTTGTTGAAAAATGTACCTTAGCGCTATTTTTGAAAAACTGTGTACGGAATATATTACCAGAAATCATTTCATATTCAAAAAATCAATATATTTTATCTTATTAAACATAACACAATACAATTTTAAAGAATTAAAAAACAAATATTTTTTGCTGATATTAATATTAATGATTATATAGAAAGTTAAATAATAAAAATCTTCAACCTTGGCAGTGGTGAAGTTTAAATTAAAAAAGATAAGTACGTATACGTATTCATGGATTGCATTGAATCTAGAATAACATGAACTTATAGAGCCATTTTAACAACAGACAACATTTTGGCATTGCTTAAATCAATTCTTTATCGAGAAACAAAGTATCACAATATCGATTCTGTCGTCCAGGCGTATAATATTTCGCGCATGGTTTAAAGATGCTGTTTACATACTTATATTTTTGGCCAAGGATATCGCAGAAGAAATCAATACAGTGTCTTAGCCGTATAGCCTCCCAGGTGGCCCAGGCCAATGCGTTTAAAAATTTTGAAACTATTCCGCAATCTTTCGGAACATATTACGTTTAATGATAATCGCATATAAAATCTATGGTTTCAATGAAAGGATGATTGCGCGATAGAAAATTTTTTATTTACACTATTTTCAACTCCCCAAATTATTTATTAGAATAAATACAATACCTTTTCTCTCTTGTCAATATTGACCCTGACTGTATCTTCAACCGCTCCTGAAGCAAAAATACCGATTATTAAATATTTCTCCAAAAATATACATGAATATTATTTGAAAAGACAAGATATGTTAGATTTTATATAGAATGGCATAATTTCTAGTTTATCTAATTTAGGGTGTATATATTTTGTTCAAAATACTTAATGCTTTTATACTATAAATAGAGATATTTGGTTACGCTTATAGATGATATAGGCAAAGGGAAATTCTAGAATGAAATTTAGTTATCTTGTGGTTACCACTAGCCTCTAATTGCCTACTTACTTTGTATATTTTCAAATTTTAATTAATTGATGACAGTACATTTTATGAAGTTAGGATATTTAAATAAATCGTTGCTCAAATAATAATTACCACGCTAGAACTTTCCTTGTCGACTTTAACATAATACTTAAATAGCGGGAAAAAAAGTTATGTTGAAATATTACATTTATGTTTTGGTTAAAGTGTATAGCTTTTTCATAATGAATGCAAAGAAAATAGTAGCTAGGCAATATAAAAGCCATCCTTAGGCAAAGAATAATTTCACATAATTTTCGTTGTCGACTCTAAATATAAATTAATAGAGGGCAAAGTATATATGTTGAAATATTGTATTTATGTTTTGGTTAAACTTTATCGTTTTTCCATAGCGAAACCAAATAAAATAGTAGCTACGCAATAGGAAAGCCATCCTTATGCAAAGGCGTGGCTCACCAAAGGCGCTGCTTCGTTGCAATTACTAGCGAATTTACAGTATAATTAAAAGTCGCGATGAGGAGGAATGTTGTTTCGCTTCCTCGGTGGACTACGAAAAGAATCCACCCATAGCTCTTCAGGGTACCGACAACTTAACTAATAAAAGTGTTATTCCGGGTTTCAATCCGTTCGTTAATAGAATTGGTAGTCTCACGACGTTTCGCCAACATCCCAGTTGGCATTTTCAAGTGTTGCTTCCTTTATGGCTGCTTGACTCGAATAGTGGTGTCAAAAAAGTAACTACTCGTTACTTTATATTCGTTACTATCCAATACCCGAAGTACCGAATACCGAACCGAGAACTCTATCGTTACTTTGAATAGAGTGATTACGTATTACGTATTCATTACACGGTAGTCAGCACTTACGGGACTCAGCGCAATGGTCGGGTGGTCGCAGCATATTTTGTCTTATTTCGTCTCGTTACTTTGAAATATTTGCAGTGCTGTTCTATTGTTCTAATGAATTTTGGTTATGAAAGGTATGTCGATCAGCGACCTTATCGAATTTATAAGCTAAGGTGACATTAGACCTTATATTAAATTGACTACTTAATTTCAGACATATACTTAATATGATTTCAGAGAGGAGAAGTAGTCTGAAGGAAAAGAATGTACAAAATATATTATTTTTACATTGTAATTATGACCTCTAAGTACCTGTATTTTTTGATATTTTTTTTTATATTCTAGATATGTTGTGTTTGTTTAGTTTTCTAGTTCTAGTACTTTAGGATTATTATGAGAATTGTTCATAAGTGAATAACACAGATTATAAAGTATTTATATTATTTACTATGTAATAATGAACATTTTTGCAGTTTGCGTTACATACATGTTTTGTTTCCTCGTACCATGTATCTCTGTAATTTCATAATCATGAAAAAAGTTATTGATGACCCAAATAGCCAAATATATGAAGCAAGTGCCTTAACTTCATACACGTTCACAATTAAACAGTATTTCACAAGAGTACTTAGAATCTTCTTATTATCCAAATAAAAATTATAATGATTGATAGAGATGAAGGTATTGCAGTAAACAGTATGATAAACGATAGTAACCATAGATAAATATTAAGGGGGAAAGTAACGAATCATACAATACCCAAAATATACCTACTAATCGAAGTAATCAAAGTAACGAAGTAACGAATATTTGCAATGATTACTTTGTACCAAAGTAACGAAAAGTACCGAGTAGTCAAAAGTAACGAAAATCGACACCACTAGACTCGAACTGAGCGCTCTGGTCCTGTGACGGGCCTTTTATAGGCCTGCGTCTGCGCAGATTGTATCTTGGTTCTGCTTGGATCTGTCCAACTTCCTGTGGTTCAGTTTGTTGTCTATGTGTTTGTTCCTCTGTTGTGGTTAATTTAGGTTGTTGTTTTTTGATGATACTCTTCCAGGTGTTGGAAATATTTTGTGCATCATCTCTCCTGTTGATATGTATTCTTTTTTCTATTTCTATGGCTTCTCTGATGGTACGTGTTCGAAAGTGCTTTATGGGAGCGATCTGTTTTGCTTCTTGGAAATTTATTGTGTGCCCTGTTTCTTGGTGATGTTGAAACAGAGCTGAGGTGGTTTGTTTGTTTTTTGTGCTGTTGATGTGCTCCTGTACTCTGGCAGAGATTCTTCTGTTTGTTTGGCCGAAGTATTCCATGTCACAGTTCTTGCAGGGGATGCTGTATACCCCGTGCTTTTCCATAGGTATTTTGCCTTTGGGGTTGCCTATAATCTGGTGGATCGTTGTTCGTGGTTTATAGATTGTTGTTATTTGGTGTTTCCTTAGGATTCTTCCAATTACGTCTGTTACGCCTTTTATGTATGGTAGTGTAGTTGTCGGTCTGGATTCGTCGTACTCTTTCTTGTTTGTTGTTGGGTTTGTAGCTCGCTTAGAAGCCTTTTTGATGTGGTGTTCTTTATAGTTGTTCTGTTTCAGAGCTGTTTTAATGTTGTGGAGTTCTTCTAGGCGATTTGAGGATTTAGTTAATTGGATGGACCTGGAGATCAGAGTATCGGCTACTGATTGTATCTGAGAAGGATGATGGTGCGACTCTGCGTTTAAGTATCTATTGGTATGAGTTGGTTTCCTGTAAACTGTGTAGTCGATCGATAAAGGGCAATTCGAAGCCTATCTTAGGAATGGATTCATCTATCAAATCATCCATTACATACTGGGAGGCTATTGATGGTGCCCAGAGTTTGTTTATAGTATCTACCATTAAGAATTAAAAGTCGTTTTATTCAACTAGTCGGTCCAGACTAAGACTAAAAATGGATAACCAGAGATCCAAAAAGTAAAACCGTTGAAAAATAATTGAGATATCAGAATAGTTTCACCAGGAAAACTCCAATTTAAAAATCGGGCTTTACGTATAGAAAATAATAGCTAGATAATAATTCAAATTTTGTTCTAATTTGATAATATGCAGAGTTGTTTTCGGGTTGACAAATGACTGTAAATCATAAAAAACAAATAAATTTTAATGTAAAAGCATTTCTTTTTCTTTGTTGAATGGATATGCCAATTTACAGACCGACCGAAAACCGTTTTTTCTTTTCGGCCGAAACCGAAAACGAAATTCGGCATAATGTTCTTTTTTGGCCGAAAACCGAACCCGAAAACAAAATTCGGAATAATGTTCTTTTTTGGCCGAAAACCGAACCAGAAACCGAAATTCGGTGAAAAAATTAAACAAATTTCAAATTCCTGTTGGACTGCTTCAAATTTTTATAGGCACATAGTTGGTGCTGCAAAAGAAGTGATGAAAAGGAATGCAAGGACTTTGATGAGCACGTTTCTCAACAATAAACTCTCTGCTACAACGTCTGGCGCACCCTCTGGCGCATCTCATGAGGACATTCGCCATACAGAAGAAACTACCAGTCTCCAACTTCCTCCTGATCGAGCTCCAGTTAGCATGAGTGGAAAACCAGACAGCAAAAATTGGGGTTCTGAATCAAAAATCGGCGAAGACGAGGATGAAGACTTCCCTGATGATGAATGTATTTCGATTAATCCGAGCATCAGTCAGAAGCGTAAGAGGGCTCAGCCCATTCCCGAAGAAATCGAAGTTGAGGACGAAATTCAGGATGAAACTGAAAAAAATTTCACTAGGGGGGAAGTAACAGTGACCAGCCTTTCTCAATAAAAAAAGACTGGTCACAATACCCACGTTCCGTAAGGAACAGAAGGCAACTGGAAAGTGCAGCTGAGAAGTGTCAAAAAATCTATATTTATTGCCCCATCATTCAGAAAATAGATAAAGTGTTGGTGGAAAATCTAGAGCTGAAGAAGTAGTTACACCTACCAACGCAAAATTCTTTCAGAAATTCGCAAGTGAACCTCACTGACCTCTTCACTGACGGAACTAAAGTACTTTTAATGCTCTTAAAATGTGCTACAAACAACGCTGGTAGGTAACCTGGCGGATTAAGGTATAGTGCTATCATCAAGGAGTTAGGAACTCTGTTACACACTCTTGGTGATCTAAATTTATAAGGAATTATTTGTTCGAACTTACCCTTTCCATTAATTTCCAACGTCAGAAGAAACTTGCTATCAAATGCTCCGTTAGAGGAATGTGTCTTCAGGATGAAAGAACTGAAAGAGCGTTTATTGAGAAGGAACTTGCCATTGAGGGTGTACGCAAGTGAAGATGGCACTGTTTTTACCGGACGTATATAGTATGATTCATCTGCGTCGCAGATGCAGCAATATTTTCGACACAATGCAGTCAATCGAATTGGTTACGTCATCATGATACAGCCTTTTGAGAAAACTGCAGCTCCATTTTGTCTCTCATTGTTTGACACAGATAACAAATTTGAGGCGTTGCAGAATAAGGCGGAAATGGATTTCAGACCCGCAAAAGAAGAGGGAATTGAGATTGCAGGCGTCTCTTACGATGGAGATCCATAGGTTTTATGAGCTATGTATTCTGAAACTTTCCTAAATGATCCTTCACAAAAATTACCCAGGTTCAACGTCTTACCTGATAACTCACGCCCTGTTTTCATCCAAGATACAAGCCACCTACTTGTAAAATTAAAATCAAAACTCTTGATGCCATCTGTGATCATCCCGATGGGAACGCATTCTATTGCATCCCGAGCACACATTGTGGAACTCATAAACACTGCAAGTAAAGACCAGCATGAACTTACCATGTCCTTTCTTGACGTGAAGGACAAAATAAATTTTCGAGCCGCCCAAAAACAGTGTGCTGAGAAGCATTATAAGATCCTTTACACAAACAGTGCACTATATAAAAATCGGCCTTTCCCACTGGTCGATACGCATGGCCCTCCGCTCGCTTCGCTCGCTACGGGGGCTCAAGAAAAGGAAACTAACCAGGTCTAACCCAAGACATACCCAAAATCAAGAAAAAAAGCTGTTTAGAAACATAATCTTAAAAAAAATAAAAAAAAGCAACGGAGTTCGAACCCGCGTTTTCCAGGTGAGACCCATCGATCTAAACCTCTACACCACAAGAGCTCTTGATAGAAGTCGATTACATCACGCAGACATATCGTAATACGAGATGGATCGACCAATAGGAGAGGTCGATTTTTACATAGTGCACTATTTGTGTAAAGGATCTTTAAATGCTGCTGAGAAAGTAACACATTTGCTGAGAAGTGTCGCAGGTAGTGAGGTCACCGCCACATATTTGGACATGATGAGGGACATAACAGCTGCTGCCTTAGAACCCCATTCGCAACCGCTTGAGCGTGTCAAAATAATATGGCACTGGTTATTGTTTTTTAATCGATATTAAACAACGAGGAGTACTCTCTTTATCACGGCTAACAGTTATACCTGTATTGAGCTAAATGCGCATGGCTTGATAAACCTGATAAGGAAATTTAGAGATACTCAAGAACCGCAGCTTTTCATGCCTTGGCTGAGCAGCAGTCAACCTTGCGAGGATTTTTTCCGCAGAGATCTCTGACTTCAACAAGTAGTATAATCACAAATTTTGGTATTCAGGTGAGCTCGTTCACCGTATAAGAAGAGTTGATTTTACTTGAGAAAGTTTTGAAAACTTGACGGAAACAGTGAATTTCCTCAAAATGCAGAAAATGTACACAATCAACTAGAGCAACCAAATATAATACACGTTATGCCAGAAGACGATGCAATTGAACGGACCATGCAAGAAGCTTAGGAGTTTGTGTTAAAAATATGTGTTCAATGTGGAATAGCACACAGAAATGGCAAATGCCCATCTTCAGCTTTACCAAGAGCAGCACCCAACTAAAAACCTGAAATTTCACAAGATGATGAGACTGATGAATATCAGATTTCAACAGAATGTGGTGCTTCTGAGGATTCATTCCATCGTCATGCAAGCAACGAAACCAGACTTGACTTGGAAATTTGAAATAATGGCGAAGAAGATAACGATATCATGGAAGATCTTGTAATCCTGTCTTCTGGGTCTATCGGGTTCCAAACGTATGACAATGTCTCGCTAGCTCCTGACAGTCCATTTGTGAAAGTTTTGGATGGCAATGGGATTACTCGTATTGTAAGCAAAAGTTCTTACTGTTGGTTCCTAATGGACGACGACACCTCTGTCAGCAGTGACAGGCTCCAAAGAGTTCAAGCGAGTGAGATTGTCCAGTTCAACAAAGATCCATCCAGCGCTAAAGGTTCCTCTTTAAGTCCACGTCGAGAAGAGGCAGTTTCACTAGGAGATTTGTGTGCATTTTTCTCAAAGGACATTTCGATTGTTTTTGGGAGAGTATTAGCCTTCAGTTATATGTCAGAATATTTATGGCGCAATCAAGAATATTCAAAGGCAAATGCACCGATCAGGCCCCCTAATAAAAAAGAAATAGGTTGCCTCTATGATTGGTTTCAACTCTACAAAAGCAATCAACTGAGAAACATCAACATGGATGTGCAGGGATTCTACGACATTGAACAGTATATTTGCACTATACCACGTCTAACATATGTTGCCAAGAATTTAGTCTTGTCTTTTGCTCTCTGCAAGAAATTGAGGATATTTCGAGGGATATCAAGAAGAGCTTGGGAAAGAAATGCTCGAAGAAATGATACCTTACTTTACTTTGCTACTTGTTTACTCTTGTGTGAGTCAGTTACCAGTTCTCTAATAATATGAGCAATGAAATCTTCCCACCTAAAATTTCCTACAATTTCAAATTGGTTTTCTCGCGAGCAGCTAATCGGAATTTGATGATCTTTTTTTTTTAATTAAAGCTTATTATTTGGCAATAGTCGCTAGTGCAGATATTTTTGCTCAAATTGAAAATTGATCACATACAAGGTTTAATAACCCATCGATGTGTCTTGCTGAGCATTTCCAACTATCTGTGGTGTGAGGGCGCCTCGTTGTTTTTAATCAATTTCGTTTTTAACTTGTTTTTATTATTAACGGAGATATCCTCGATTGAAGGGAATCCTATCGCAGGAAGCGTCTTCCAAAACATGTAGCTGCCTGTAGATTGAAGACGCGAAGACCAATAGTGAACGCCAGATAAAATCGGATTGTAGTCTCGTGGTTTATGATCATTTTATTTGTTTGTTCGTATCGTTATTTTCATTATATATTTTTTTATTTTAAATGAGTGCGTCGTTTCAATCGTTTGTGTAAAGAAACTAAGGCGTTGTATTGGAAGAAAATGGGTCCATCAGTTCAAGTTGCACGGGATCGTTAAATGGAAGTAGGGTTAGTTATCTGGAATATGATCTCATCTGAAATTTGCGATTAGTGCACCTTCAATCTACAGGGTTCTACAAGTTCTTGAAAACGCTTCCTTTGACAATAGATCAGGAACAATGGAGCTTCAATAAGATACCTACTATTCGATACCTGTTGTTGCAGTGTCCTCACACCATAGAGCGTTGAAAATTTTCAGCAAAGAAACATCGATGGGTTAGAACTTAGAATTACTTAGAACCTATATTTCAACAACAAAAAAAAAACATATTATACATACATATATATATATATATATA
>MU187594.1:0-11977 GCA_016904865.1 Pissodes strobi | reverse complement strand
TTGTGATTTTTCTAAACGAAATCTAGTTCTAGGTTTGTTAAATATTTTGTAATAAATTTCAAATTGAAACTTTGAAATATTTAGCCTTTCAAACATCACTGAGTTATTTTTTTCTTCATCACGGACGGTCGTGCAAGTAACGCACGAAAAAATATCTAACGGTGAGAATTGTTTGATGGTATCTAGGATCTGAATTGCATGAACTGAATCAATAAATGCGTGCTAAAACGGTCCGGTTTTCATCGCTGGCACGTTGTGTATCTACACATATTCTACCTCATCCAGTTTGTACATCTAAATATGAGCATAAATAAAATATTTTATTATTATGAAATGCGGAATCCAGAGAACACGCAATAAAATTCCAAGCAATGTTTTTTTTTGCTTCTTCTTGCAAATTGCTATAATCTGAGACGTTGCAATCACACATAGACATGTATTCGTCTCAACAACTAAAGTAAACAAACTGCGTTTTTATTAAACTTGTCTAGGTTGAGTTCTTATAGACAGATAGGTAGGTAATTATATACACTCACGAGAAAAACGGGGAAAAACAAAAAAAAGTAATGTGCTTCAAAGAATTGTAAATCTTGGGAGCGCAGTTTGAGAGCAGACCACCGCAGTCCCGCGCAATACGTTTGCAGTCAGCTTCAGTTCAACGCAATCCGATGCAGACCGGCGCAGTTCGATGAAGTTAATGCAATAACATGCAGTTCGCCGCTATCCAGCGCAATCCGTTGCAGTTCGATGCAGTTCAGCAGAGTTCAATGCCGTCCCGCGCAATCCGTTCGCAGTCAGCTGCAGTCCGTTGCAGATCGGGGCAGTTCGGTGAAGTTAATGCAATAACTTGCAATTCGCTGCAATTCAGCGCAATCCGTTGCAGTTCGATGCAGTCCACATCGCTTGTAATCATGTGTACACTTTTTTACCAATAGTGATTGCCCCCTCGATTTTTCCCCATTTTCTGCATGTTTCACTGTAACATCGATTTTCTGATATTTCCCGATCATGTACGGAAAATTGTTATTGAACATTTTTACCGCAGGTATATGAAGGTTTACGAATCGGAAATAGTAATGGTTGACTGGCACGTGCGCTTATAATATATTTATCAATCGGAAAATGAAAAAATACATACGACATTTTCAATCGGAACGGTGCCATTTTTTGGTATGATGTATTCGTAACTCTTACCATTTTTAATGGTAACTGTCTCGATTTTTTACGAGGTACCGTTATGGAGATACGCTAGGTCAAAGTTAACAATTTAAGCGTCATTTTAAATGGTTGTCAGGTATGACCACCGACAGACATATTTTTCAGTCAGGTAGGATCCGAGCAACGTTTTTTGTTACTTTCCGTTATCATGAGTAGATAGGCTAGACTGGTTCGGCCGCAAAAAAACGATTTTTAGCATGTAAATCTCCATAAGAAAATTTAAGGTCATCTGGGGCAACATACGTCTCAGCTCGTATTCTACTCACATATCGAGCGACGTCGTCGATCGCATACCTTTCACTTTCATATCTCGTCGTTTATCTAGCGGCAACATACGTCGCAGCTCGCATACCACTCACTTAGCAATATCATCGACCAGGACTATGGCATATTTTAAAACCCATATGAGTCATACGTAACCCAAGTTAGAATACCGAATCGCGAGGCCCGACCATCACAAATCGGAGTATATCGCCGTTGAAACTACGTATCGCGAAATTCGGCGAAAATTTTATAGATACGCCGATGCACATATTTAAACGTGCTTCAAGTTATGACGTAATGGTGTATCTCAAAAACACCCTATTCACGAGATGGGAAATTAAAAGTAAAGAGCGTTTATCTAAGAAATAAATTAAGACTTAAAGGCGCTTCTCGAGCTACGTCTTTTATACAAATATTTGAAAGGTGTCTCTCCCGGTAGATACGTCTTAACAATTTGTTCTATACCGTAATTGTTATGAAAGCGTAACTCAATGACCTATGCGGTTTTCCCCCTCAAATTCAATGATTTCCTAGATTTTAAACAATTCAGCGAAAACGTCAGATTGCGTTCAATTCGGCTTTGCGACGAGGGCAATCAGTTTAAGTGGACCGATGTGTTGGAGTTCATGGTAACCAAAAAGAATCCCTTTAAAATTTTTTTCAAAGTCGACCATTTAGATACAAATTACAAGGTAATGTCCTTAAAGCGGCAAATTGTACCCTTCCTGAACACAAGTATTAAACAGTTGAATAAGGAACCCCCTCCAGTATCTTTTCAAAAACATAATAATTTAATGCCGCGATGTGCTGGAGATACCCCGGTAATAAATCTACCAAAGCACGTACAGTTTTATAAAAACTTACCTCAAACAACTGAATAAACATTTTAGTTCCAATCTTGTGAACCAAAGATTTTTTTTGCTATAGTTTGGTTTATTTTTAAATTCTGTTGAAGGGGTTACTGTATGCACTAATAGGTATAGCAGTATCCTGTATCAGTATCAGTATCAGAAGGGGTTGCCCCTAGCCGGCGTCGCACTTAGACCTCTAATTGGGCCCCTAGCTCGCATTGTAGAACCTCCAGGATGCCGGTCTTCCTCACTAACACGACACACTGTATCTGGCTCGATGATCGTCGGGTCAAAAATTCTGAATCTTGCCCACGCGAAAACGGGGCATTCCGTAATTAGAAGGTATGGAGTCTCATGCACCATCTATACTCCCCCTCCTCTACAATTCTCAGCAGAACCGGATGCCGTCTAAGCCGCACTGTAGGCTTAGTGTAGAGTTTTACCAGCGCTCTACACTTCTCCCTTAGTTGGCCCTTTAACCCCCCGGTTAGCCTCTTCGCGGGCCCATGTATCATGAGTCTCGTCTGTCTCATCCCCGGACCGTCGGCCATACCTCTTCAGCCCGACCCTCCATCCAAGCCTCCAAAGCCCTTTCGTGAACACACTGGGCGAACCTCACACAGAGCTCAGGCCCCATGTATCTATGAATCTACGCGCGGAGCCTTCTCTGTCTAAGGCGTTCGCGGCCTCGTTTCCCGGTACACTCGAGAGTCCCGGTACTCGGACCAGAGTAATCTTTTTATGCTATGCAAGTTCAATTAGCCAGCTCCTGCACTCTATCACCAACAAGGAGCGCGTGTGGACCGACTTCAGCCCCATGAGTGCGGCCTTGCTGTGGAGCTTGATAAAATCCACCTGTTCTAGGCCCCCATCATGATCGCGAAAATTTTCGCTTGGAAGACCGTAGTGTGCTCGCCTAGGATAATTCTCGTCCCAGGGCCTCACAGTAAGCACCAGCTCCAGACAGTGTTCCCATTTTAGACCCATCTATAAACCAGACTAGTCCATCCCAGGGTCCCATCCTTCGCTCTATCCAGTCCTCCTTCGTAGAGACGAGGAAGTTTAGCCTCTCGTGGAAGCTCATAAGTATATTAGCAATAAGTTGTTTTTATAGAGTACTAGTAGTTCTAGTTTTGTAACGTTTGGGATTATTTTTAAATCTGTATTGATTACTTTGTTTTGCTTCAGCTAAAACATGTAGGTTTCTAATGTTCACTAGCTGAATTTCTTAGAATAAATAAACATTATGTTCTTAAGATATACACTATTTTTCATAAGATCCAAGGCTTTTAACATATTTTTTATACAATTAATAAGGGCGTATCTTGAAAGTAGAGGCAAAAATAATTGTTAATCGCGTAAGGCGCATCTTAAATAAAATGTTAAAAAATGCTTTCACAGGAAATGTATCCACAATTTGGGTTGTTTATCTTAATAATCTTGCTTTATATAAAATAACGCCCAAAACAAAAATTTTCAAGTTCAGCGTTTAAAATAGTATAGACGTTTTTCTTTAAATCGCTTTCCTGAAAAATTGTTAAAACCTAGACGCCTTTACGTATTTTTAACGGCGATATAGCCCCCCATTCTCCATCATATATCTGTCACAGATTGCTCTACCACATTCACATATTATCTGATTTTGGGTTACTACTCAACAAAATGCGCAATACTGATGTTGCAAGTTAAAGTTAACAGGTACCCTAAAAGTATTAATGAGCTCTAAATTAAAAATCGCCCAAAATAATAATGAATATTATATATTTTTCTAATTTCCTTTTGATATATCAATATGTTAAATTTGAAAAGCGATTTAAGGATACGTATGTGTATATATTTTTATATGCTAGACTACGAATAAAGGTTGTATTGTAGGATAGAATTTTTATAATATTAAGATGTGATGGACAACTCCAAACAGCATAAATCAATCATGCCTATAGAAAAAAGTTATATAAAAATTTTAAATGCTTACATTTTTTCTTTTCATAGAGATAGTTCCACACTTTTAATAGTAGAAAAACTTGCACTCAGAAACATAAAAAACTAGATTTAAATAATAAGTAGTGACATTTAATTTTTAATCTCATATATGGTTTTCTTAGAATAAAATTGATTAAAATCCATGTCAAACTAAGATTGTATATTAAAGACATAGCAGGCGTTAGAAATAAATAGTATATTTTTGTTGAGTAATTTGGATGGCATTTGAAAGTTGCTTTTCAATTATTAGCTAGTGACACGAAATGAAAGTATGTAAGTTTCTAAAAAGTGTCAATGGATAACTGTGACGTATATAACCTTCGTTGGTTCATAATTTATATGAAATTTCAAAAGTTATTTTTTGATTATTAGTCAGTGACACGAAATGAATGTAGGTAGATGGTATAAAACGGCGTAATTGTCTTAGGATAATTCAGATGTCTTGTTAGTTGGTCATGTCATTCTAAGGAGTCCTGCTGCATAACCGAGTTTGTAAAGACATTCTATATCCTGATATATTGATGATAGTGCTGTGTATTAAGTATATATGTTTAGAGTTAAACTATATCCTTTGAGATCAACTATAATATTTTTACACTTTCAGAATATATGGTCTCAAAAAAGTGAATAATAAATGGGAAGCTTATTTATTTTTTTATCACATAGAACATTATGTTCATGATAAAAATTGATATATAATTGAAAACTTAACGTTTAATAAGAATTAAAGTTTCCCTGTAATAAAAATAAATGAATTTAATTTGTTACACACTTTTTAGATTTAATAATACAAAAAAATATATGTGCCTCACCCTTATAAGCACACAACTGAAGTGAAACTTCTAAAAGAGATATTGGGAATTGATTTTTTTTGAAGCTCTTTTTGTTCTCAACTTTCCCCGGTTTCGACATTTTTTTAAACTTTTTTTTTGTTTTTGTCTCCAATTTTTTTCATAAAGCATTGTTTTCTTTCCATTTTTCCTATCCCCGACCTCGTAGCTCAACTCCTTCACCTGTTTTCACTGAAAACCGCGTTTCTCTAACTTTTTTTTAATTTTTTTTCTTTCTTATTTCGTTTTGTAATTCCGTCCAGGTTCTTCATTTTACCTCGGCTACATGTACTGAAAATTTCAACCCTCTAGCTATACTGGAACATGCGTCATTAAAGTGTTTCACTTTGATTTAGCTGATGGTTAACTATACTACGATATTTTAGTTTCCACACGTTTGAGCATAACCTTATTATTTTTATATTTAGGAATTTTAGGTATGGAGTTTTATGTCTAATCCTATGACAATTATAAATTTTATGTTACATCTAAATATTTTCTATAAAATTCTAATGACTGAGCTCTAGAATCACTCCAATAGATATTTGAAAGGTTGATTTCCTAATATTATATTTGTTCCCTTTATTTGATGATCTAACCTATAAAATTACTCAGCTGACATAGGTACTCCCAAAAGTCACAATTCCAAAGTTTTAAGTAGTTATTCCATTTACAAAAGTCCTTAGAAAGCTTTATTGCTTCAATTTTTATAAGTCCAAAATTCTACTGCAGCAAATTTAGGTTTGAGATAATCCCAATTTTCAACTATATTTTTCCTCGCTTCCAGACCATTATCAAAACGTATAAAAGAACACTAAACTTATATTAAAAATACACAATTACACAAATCACATATTTGTCAACATGCATTTGATAACAGTCACAGAATACAATGGAACGCTTTCAAGTATTTTAGCAAAGGAACCATCTCAACCATCATCGAAAAAATGTAAGATTAAAGAAAGTGCTTTAATTTTATTAAATAAAGATGTATGTGTTGCTTCAACTTCTATTAGTTTTAACAGCACCTGGTTACCTTTGCTAAAAACCGAAGTTCATAAGGGACATTTAAAAATTAACTAAACCTTTTTACATAAATCATTGAATTCTTCCTAAAAGCATAACCTCAATATTACACTAACCTAAAAGACTAGTAACCAGTAACCACTAATATGACATTATAATTCAGTAATATTACAGATCAAATTCTGAGAGTTTTAAAAATTGGTAGAAATATTAAGGATAGAATAAATATTAGTAAACTAAAAAGTTCCCACCACTAAAGTATGTGCTTCATCCCTTAGAACATTGTTTCCACCCCAATTTTAATTTTTTTTCGGAATATCTACGAAACAGTGCATGGTAGGTAAAAGTGCTTATATACAAAGTTGTTCCTCATAAAATTCTCTACAAAAAAGGCTCTATAAAAATGTCCCCTAAAATGTCTCGTTGTTTGTTAAATAAAGCGCAAACGAAATCAGGGTTGGATATATAATTCGTTATTCCAAAGCGCCCAAAGTGGTCTTACCCAAAAAAAGTTAAACCAAAAATCGATAACCACTATGTCACACTCGATAGTGTAATAAGTTATAGTTTCTATCACTACATCCACTGTGACGTAATATGGCAAAAAAGGGACATTTAATAATGTTTACAATGCTTACGTTACTTACATTAAAAATCATTACGGTAATAGAGTAACTGTTGTGTTCGATGGTTATTTGGAGAACGCACACAGCACGAAGAGCCTAGAACGACAAAGGCGTGCACTGCAAAAAACTTGTCCTGACATTGTATTTGATGAACACACTGTTGTTTCTGAAACTCAGCAGAAGTTCCTTAGTAATTTGTTTAACAAAAGACGTTTGATTGCATAACTAGTGAAAAAACTTAGCAATGAAGAAATCGAGGTGTTTGTTGCTGCGGATGACGCCGATTTATTAATAGCACAAACTGCTATCGAAAAATGTTATAAGTGCGATACAGCAGTTGTTGTAGGTCAAGATATTGACTTGCTATTTCTTCTTATTGCTCTTTCTCCCTCTGATAAAGACATCAAATTTTTAGAAGAAAAACAGGGTAATACCAGCAAAAGGACTTATAGTTCCCGAGATTTACAATCCTCAACTTATATTAATCGCACACGCCATTAGCGGTTGCGACACAACTTCTACGTTTTTCTCTAAAGGAAAGGCTAATACAATAATTAATATGCTTAAGGGATGAAAGGGATGACTTACAAGATATCGTGCAAATTTTTAATAATGAGAAAGCTACTCATGAAGAAATTGCAGATGCGGGTGAACGATTTGTTCTTGCTTTGTACAACTGTACCTCTGCAGAAAACAGACTAGATATATTCAGATTTATGTCTTTTAACAAACTGGTTGGAAAGCGAACAATACTGTAATGTTATCAAAACTACCACCAACTACTGCTGCTGCTCGGCTACACTCATATCGTTTTTTTTTCCAAATTCAAACATGGAAAAGCGTTAAGCTTGAAGCTACTGATTGGGGATGGAAAAAAGTCGCCGGTATATTAACCCCAATTATGACAGCAAAAGAACCAGCTCCCGAATTTGTTTTAACACTGATTTCGTGTTCATGTAAAATAGGATGCGAACACAGGTGCAGGTCCAGAAGAGCAGGCATACATTGCTCTGCAATGTGTTAGCATTGTCATGGACAAGCATGCATGAACGTCGAATCTATGGAAGACGGCGAAGATTAACATAGTCTTCTAAGAATTAGTGGATTAGACCTACTGGGGACACCACGTAAAAAAACGCGCCAATTACTTTATCTGTAAAGTGGTGTACTGTTTGCCAAATAAAAGAACCTGGACGGAAAGAATGCGGACAAAAAATGTCCTCGCATATTTAGATGCTGCCACATTTTTTTCCCAATAATCCTAATTTATTTTCTGTCTAGTTTCCTATAGTGAATTTACATATTTATATTTCCTACTTGAATACTTAATTTTGTTATTTTCTTAATACTACTGTCTTCTATTATTTACTATTTTATTTACACAGGGAAATACGGAATACGGAATACGGAATAAGTATACTATAATATTTATATTTTATTCGCCTTCAAGCTATTTAAAATACGCGACAATAGGCAACAGTGCGACGTTTACTTGATTTTTAGCGAGGAGGCAGTTTCGTGATTGGTCGCAGGATATATTTAATACACTTTGACCCTAGACCAACACCTATTTTTTTTACATATTTTAAAATTTCGGCAGCGACTTGCTTTAGCCATTGGCGTGGAAATTGCCGATGCCGAACTGTGTGGTTATTTATATTATTTGGCTTGTAGGGTCTAGTGATATATAGGTTTTGTCGATTTTGCAAATTCTCTTTTTTCACTAGAAAGGGGGTGTCCTATATAGTAGTTTAAGCCAAAAAGTCGGAAGATCCGCTACATTTGAACCGAAAAAATGCCATCAAAGTTCGAGTTTTGACACAAAATTTCAGCACCACTTCACAAAAGCGGTAGAAATATAGATAAAACACATCTGAAAATCAATTGTCGGGTGAAAATATTAACTAGGATACATTTGCATCGAACGAGAGACCTCCATTTTGTTCCGGTCCTAATTTAAAACGACTCATAGCCATAGCCCCATTAAACAAAATTAAATTTTACTTGTAAATATCCATCCTTCTTTTTATTGTCAACTGTCACAATAGCCAAAACAAAGATTTTTAAGAAGGCACACTGTTGCCAGACGTTTACTGTAGTTTCGTTAGCAAAATTTATTATAAAAATGGTGCGCTATAAGCGCAGCTTATTCACTACCAGCTAGTCATCTTGCGGCGGCATCCTTTGATTTGGGAAAGTCAATAACCAAGTTTTGCAAATTTTAGAAGAGGGTCATGACTTAATATTGTTTTAAAAGCCTGGCCATCTGAATAATACTTTTGACAGTTCGTTTAATTTATAAATATGCTTTTTCTGCTACCGTGCGTAAAGTACTCACTTTACGCACTCTCTAAGATTCGTAAAATAGGTTTTTTTAACGTGTAGTGCGTAAAGTAAATCTGAAATATTTTTTGACATTTAGGGCAATGCGTAAAATATTATATTTTACGCACTAGTGTGTAAAATAATTTATTTTACGCACTAGTGCGTAAAGTAATTTAATACTATTTTTGTTTTTTCATATATTTTTCGGTAGTAGAAAAAATTTTGTATGCTACTCATGTGTAAAGTACCCTTTTTTTATTCAATTTCAATTAAATTTTTTTATCAATATTCCCATTTATAAAAAAAGGTTCACTTTACAGACTTGTTGCATAAATAACTATTTTATCGTCTAAAATCCGTTTAAAAACTATTTTAAAACGCACAATTGTATAAAAATCCGAAATTTCCGAACCTCTCAGGGCGATAGCCGAGGCTTCGGACGAATTTGTCATGTATTTTGAAGCGAAAATTCATTTTAAATTCAACTGTGGAACTGAACCGCTCAGGGCGCAGTGCCCCACATTCCAACTTTCCGATTTCGATAGAGTTGACTAGCTGGTAGTGAATAAGCTGTGCTATAAGTGTCTCTACTCTTTTTTTTTATTTAGGTGAATTATTTTTTATGGCAGTAGCACATCCTATATTGCTCGACGAGCGGTGTGTGTGCGAAGATGTTGATTGACACGGTTCTTGGATGGTTAGTTTGGGGAACAGATGTCCTGGGAGCATATTCGCATGTAGCAGGCAAGATGTCCATTCGGCAATGCCGATCGTTTCTTCATGAACGTACAAGACTTATTTGTTGATTCTATGTAACAGTCACGACATCCGACTAAATGCTATCGTGCACGTCACATATGAAGAAACGTTCGGCATAGTCGAATGGACATGTTGCTTGTTACATCCGAATATGAGTCCTGGGAGTGAGTTCCACAGTGATGCAGTGCGCCAGACAAAGGATTTCTTGTGAAGCGATGTTCTAGGTGTTTCCAGTTGTACGACGAACCGGTGTGCTCTTGTCGTTTATCGTGACTGTCTGACAGGCGTTGTCAGGGGCGGGATAAGGCGGGCCAAATCCTGGGAACATCTGCCGTAAAACTATCTGTAAAACAGGGATTTCTCGGTCACATGTTTGCGGTGTTTCAGACTATCCAGAATCCGAGTCAACTCCGGGTCACCGACGAGACGCACAACTCTCTTCCGAACGGAATCCAGTAGCTTTAGGTGTGCTCTGGCGTGGCACCCCAGATGTGTGAGCAATATTCTAAGCACGGTCTTATTTGCGCTTTGTGAAGCAAGAGCAACTGCTGCGGTGTATACATTTTTTTGTTACGAAATAGCGTACCAAGCTTCTGGGAGGCTGATTTTGCGACGTTAGCAACGTGGTCATGCCAGGACTTATTGCTGTTGACCGAGACCCCCAGTAGTCCGATTGAATGAAGATGAAGGGATGGTCGATCCTGCCATAATGATATCATTGCCCGCCGAATAGTAAACCTGGCTGCTTGGATGATTGTTCAATGTGCATTTGCATTCATTCATCAGAATAAAAGAGACACTCATTCGATTACACTATTCCTTTGTATGTATATATTCCTCAAATATTTCACTTCATACATGGCCCTCCGCGCGCTCCGGGGGCGTAACCAAACAAACCTAACCCAAGACATTCCCAAATGAGGGAAAACAAACTAAAAAATATTTGCATTTTCGACTGACAAATTTCAATCTTTTTTTATTTCCGGCATGCCTTGGGTTAGTTTGGGTTAGTTTTGTTTGGTTGCGCCCCCGAAGCGAGCGGAGGGTTATGCGTGAAGTGGAATATTAAATATACTTAAATAGTAAACAACACTATTATTCTCCATAAGAAAATGTGCAACTTTTGGAAACACTGTGCCAGGCCCCCGGTGTCGGTTACTAAAATTTCATTATTTTCACGTTACAATTTCAATATTTTCACGTTACACCTGGGAAAGTGGTAGTGGAAGTTTGCCCTTCTAGGACAATTTAGGCTCAAAACGCGGATATTTTTTCGGCTCAAATGTGGCGAATCCTCCGATTTTTTTGGCTTAAGTTACTCTATAGGACACCCCTTTTCTAGCGAAAAAAAGAAAATTTGCAAAATCGACACAACCTATATATCATCAGACCCTTAATTTGATGATATCTTTGAAGATTTTTAACCTTTCTTATATTTTTCTTGCATTTGGTGATTATTATACGCGGTTAACAAATTTTCATATATTTCGGATAACTCTCTTAACTGAAATCTCTAAATTAAAATTTTTATTACAAAACAATTCCGAACGTTCTATAAAGAGCGTTTTGGAACATACTTGCTTCAATATTGCCTAACTTTTAATACAAAAATTGAATGCTAGAGAATTTATATGAATTAGCTACGATAAACCGTTTTTTTCCAAAATCAGCGACGTCATCAATGACGTAAATACAAAACCTTCGGGAAACGAACTCTACTTATTACTAAAACATATTTATGTAATACATACAACAAATAATATCATAGAATACTATCCTTATTATAAAAATGAGATATTATTATATGACATATGAGACTGTAATATAAAAAAAACTGTAATTAATTTTAACGTCTTAAACTAATCAATATTATCAATAATAATATGGCAAGAATAACCTCGTGCGCCTATGGGAAGGCAAGATTTTTTACGTGCTAGTCCTCTACCCCCTTCAGTCGTTGTTAAGGTTCACTCGCTTGGCGCACTATAGAAACAAGTACGATCCATATAGAATATTACTTCCTCTTTAAAAATCGAGAGGATTTATAGTAGTAGAGTGCTACTTATAACTTATCTTGACTTCTGTGGGCACCTCG